>SZWC01002915.1:74754-84829 GCA_023375785.1 Penium margaritaceum
CCCCAGGCTTTTCCTTCTTTGCTCTGTTCTTGTATCCCTCCTTTCCTTCTCTTTCTTCTCCCCAATCCTCCCTCTCCTTCATTCCTGCATTGCTTCGACCCACTCCCACTTCATCCATCTCTCTCCCTTGCTGTCCTTAGTCTCCCCTATCACCTTCCTTGTCTATGACGGCAACAGAAGTAGAGCCTGATGGTGGAAGCCTTCCTGCTTCATCTTCTCCCGCAGGTGCATCCTTTCCCTCCATTCTGTCTGTCTGCCCCAGGACCCCTCTGTCAGTTGTAGCCTCCTGCTTCCACCCAGCATGGCTTGTGAGGGAGTGCATGGCAGGGCCTTTGTGTGGCAGGCCACGTGCTCATATGGGGAATGTTGTGAGAGTCAGAGTGCGCTTTGTGGGGTGGCACTGGCATGCGTGCGTGGTGCATGTGGGCATGTGGCATGCGTGGCAGCATCTGCAACACGGACATCCTGTCGCACGTGCAGCAGGTCATCTGCTTTGCGTTCCACGACAGCCGCCTGCTCATGGAGACGTGCGAAAACGCCAAACAGATGCGCAAGATCGTCACGCTCTTCTACCTTGACTGACTCAGCCTCACTCGCCCACGCTGCCTCGCGTGCGGAGCCTCGCACGTATGCATGAGTGGAGCAGAGCAAGTCCTGGCACGCCATGAAAAATGATGGAAAGAAAGTTGAGCGTGGAGTGCGTTGCTGCTTTTGCGTTGCGTTGCTGCTGCCACGAAGCCGGAGAGGGCAGCGAAGCCACTAGCTGTGTTGTGACAAGCTTTTGGTGCACCCCATCACTCGTGTGCCTCTGATGTACTTCAGCGACATCGCCACAACGTGTTGTGCTGCGGGTAGTGTTTAATGTTTTGTGCTGCCCGGGACGCTGCTGCCAGGCAAAGCAAGGCAGCAAGCTTCTCGCGGACACCACACGCCGAGCCCCCAGGCCATTGCAGTGTGATTATTTCGTGATTGAAGTTGCAGGGTGGCGAGGGAGGGGGGGGGGGGGGGGGGGGGGGGGGGGGGGGGGGGGGGGGGGGAAGAGGCACGTTTTATTGCCTCATAATGAATAGCGTCGTTGTGGTAGATCTCAGTGAACTGTGGATATTGTGTGAGTTGTGATGTTATTCAATGGTAGCGGCATTGCTTTGATGAGCCGGTCATCCTCCAGAATCTCTTACGTCTCTGCTTTTTGTAGGCTATTGTTGGGTGTCCCCTTACACCCGGGTGACAGTAGAGTGTGGCTTCTGTTTCCACAAGTAGACATGACAGGCATGACCTTGATCAGAGTGGAGGCACCCAAATGAAATAGATGATGTATGTATAGTGGTGTCTCTTTTGTCACTTGCGCTTACGGCTAGAATAATTTATGTCCCTCGACTAGGTAAGCATGCAGTTAACTCTACTACCATCGACACATCACTCTGGAATTCAACCAATCCCTCATAGTCGGAACATGTATCCCATGTTCTGTGCGCAGTCTCCCAGGGGTTGTGCATGAATGTGGTAGACGCGAGCATTGGAACACCGTCTGATGCATGCTGTCCCTTCTTGACGGCGCGCTTGGCCATCAGGAAGGGATGTGCGAGCTGTGAATTAAGCTGCAAGCTCGCTTCGCAGCTTCCCCGTGCAACTTCTCTTCACAAATGGACTTTGGACAAGATGGCGGTAGAGAGAGGCTCGGATGCTGCTGTAGGGTGTCCGCGGTAGATGGGGCTATGTGCTGCCATGAGCGTTCCATTGGACGTATGGCTTGGTCTCACCGGAAGATGTCATCAAATGCTTTGAGGAGTGAAGAAAAACGATGTTGCTAATGTTAGCTACGACTTAAGGAGAGCAGTGCAACTGAGAGAGCACATGAGCCGAGGACAGGTCTGGAGAGTGGGAACCACCACGTTCGGTTGAATGAACGCAGGACTGATTGATCGTAGCTGAGGAGGCAGAGTTGGAGGCGGCTAAGATGATGCATGCAATGGCAATGGCAGTAGAATGAGGAAGAGGAGGCGACAATGGCTGGAGGAAGCGATGACTTGGTCAACACGCACCAGGTGATGTTGCTTGAAGATCTAATTGGAAATATTTTAGGGCATGCAGGCCCATGCAATAACCAACATGAGCTCTGTGTGTGAGTGCGATGCAAGACGGCAAGAATTTGGCGAAGTCTGGAATGCTGAATATAAAGGAACAAGGAGAGAGTACAAATGAGCCCGTAGCGGGCTTAAGTAGGGGCGCCGGCAGCTGGCCGCACCGGGCCCCGTCACCCCCGCTGCGTAGGTAGCCACAGGCACTATGCTAGCAAGCAAGTGAGTGGCAAGCAATGAAGTACGCCATGGATCGGGGAACGCTCACGACTTAGAAAAGTGGAAGAGTAAAGACACAGCTTCACGAGAGTAAGTAGTGAGCGAGGTGGTGAGAGCCAGTTGGCCGGGCCACCCACGCGAGACACTCGTCGTGGGGCCCGGCCGCCACCCAGGGATCGAACCCGACCCTGGAGCGAACGAGCTCCAGGCGGTTTCTCACATGCCGGCACAAGCCGGACGTGTGGTCTCGAGGGATCAGCAACCCGGTTCACCACTCTAGGAACATGCAAGTGTTCAATCAACTAACAAGCATGCAATCCTACAAGTTGTATCCCCATTTTAGCTTGTGAGGTTATCACTAAACTAAGGCTTGTGACAAGGCTGGTGCTGAAGCCACCACTCGGCAGCTTGATGGAGGCATCTCCACTGTGCACTTCATGTTGCACCACAGTCTTGCACCAGAGAGCCTTAATCCAGTTCAATCACATGCAGTGGTGAGGTGTGTGCATGAATGGAGACAAGAGGGCACTTGCGTGTGTTTGTGACAATAACCAACACTCCCCCATGACCCACAGACGAACAGGCCTCACACACACCGAACATAGAACGAGGTGAACATCACAGGATTCACATCAACCGGCGGTATCACGAGAGCGCAGCAAGCCAACAGCATGCACGACCGCTTTGAACATTCCACTGCTGAGCGCTTTGGTGAGAAAGTCTGCACGCTGTTGACGAGTGTCGACCCAGACAACCTGAACTTCCCCAGCGGCAATGCGCTCGCGTACAAAGTGATGCTCAATGTTGATGTGCTTAGTGCGAGAGTGATGCATGGCATCGTGCTCAACAATCGCCTTCGCACTGTGGTTGTCACAGCGCAGGGTGATGCAATGAATGGGAACACGCAACTGCTGCAACAGGCGGGACAGCCACACACTCTCACACGTACCTGCACCCAGTGCCACATACTCTGCTTCACTGGAGCTCCTGGCAACACAACCCTGTTTTCCACTCTTCCAGGAGACAGCAGTCCCTCCGACGAGGAAGATGTAACCAGTGCGGCTGCGAGCATCTGTGTCATGTGNCCTACGCGTGCAGTGGACAACGCGTAGCGGACGACGCGCAGTGCGGCCTCGAGATGCTTCTGTCGAGGCTGCTGGGAGAACTGGGCAAGGAAATTGACCGCGAAGGCCACGTCTGCCCTAGTGGTGGTGGCGAGGTACATGAGGGAGCCGACAACACTGAGGTAATCGGTGACGTCGACAGGCTCCCCCAACTGTGCTGAGTCCAGTGACTTCAGCAGACGCTGACCTGCTGGAGTCATCGGTGTGGACGCGGTGGGGATGGCTGCGAGCAGCGGAGCAAAGCGGTCCCCCAGTGTGCGTATGTACGCAGCCTGGTGCACATGCAGGGTGCGACGCTGACGATCACACTCAAGCTCCATCCCCAAAAACACCCGTGCAGGACCTAGATCCTTCATCTTGTATGCAGACTGTAGCAGGTCTTTCACTGACTGGACAGCTGCCGGGCTGGGTGAGGCAATGAGCAGGTCATCAATGTAGACCAACAACGCCACAAACGGCTCTGAGGGAGCGCTCAAGAAGAGCGCTGGATCAACCGTGCTACGACAGTAACCTCCCCGCTCAAGAGTCGAGGAGATCTCCATGTTCCAACACCGCGGCGACTGCTTGAGCCCATAGAGGACTTTGCGTAGTCGCCAGACCTTGCTCGTGCCATCGGTGAAGCCCGGGGGCTGTATCATGTAGATCTCTTCATCGAGCTTCCCGTGCAAGAAGGCATTGTTGACATCCATCTGCTCCAGTTCCCAGTCGTGCTGGGCGACGAGACTCAAAAGTGCTCGAGCCGTGGTATATCTCCTGACCGGTGCGAAGGTCTCATCAAAGTCAACGCCGGGGATCTGGGAGAACCCCTTTGCTGTGAGACGTGCCTTGTACCGGTCGACTGTTCCATCGGGCTTCAGCTTACGCCGAAGGACCCACCGGGCGGAGACTGCCTTGCGACCTGCAGGCAGATCCACTAGCTCAAAGACTCCATGGTCTTGGAGGGCTGTGAACTCCTCCTGCATGGCCTTCTCCCAGAGGGCAGCGTCCGCCGCCTCACGAGCCTGCCAGACAGTGGTGGGCTCAGGAGGGAGAGTGGGGAGGCCAGCGGCCGCAAAGCATGCGGCGACATAACCGGCGACAGAAGACTCAAGAGCACTGTGGAACTCGTGGGCTACAAGAGCGTAGCCAACTGCAGAGTTTGGGTGTACAACGCTCATAGACAGGCCCAGTGAATCAAGGCCGGTGGGGCGCACTGAGGGACCAGCTGAGGATGTGGCTCTGGAGCAGGTGACTCGCTGAGAGGCAGTGGACGAGCCTGCCAGGAGAGACTCAGTAGGTGCCCTAGAAGAGGAGGGCTGAGCGGACTGAGAGGGAGGAAGAGGACGAAGTCTCCCCCCACGAGTATACGGCTCTGGACAGGAGAGCCAAACCTGAGGCGCGTCGCCTGCGGTGGTGTCAAGCACCGGAGAACCCGCAGCGCCAGGAGATGAGGTGGGAGTAGAGTGGGCGGTGGACTGTGCGGGAGTGGGCGCCGAGTGTGAGGACTCGGGAATGGCGGGAGACGGCGAAGACACAGGGCTGCCGGCTGAGGACAGGGGTGACCCGGACTCCGGGGAGGGCACTGGGGCCCCCGACTCAGAAGAGACTGAATCCTCGTCACTGTCTGTAGGAGTGACAACAGGGGACGCTGTGTGAGAGGGAGACGTGGACGCCAGGAGATCGGAGGCTGGAACAGACCCACCTCCCCCAAGCCGACAAAGCGAGGAGAGAGAAGACAGAGGAGGGACATGGGACAAGTCACGGGGGAAGACGTCCTCAAAGAAGAGGGCGTCACGCGACTCGATGACACGGGAACGATCGGGGTCCCAGAAGCGCCACGCCTTAGACATGGCAGAGACACCAAGAAAAGTGCAGAGGCGAACACGAGGACTCAGTTTGCCATCACGAAAGTCCTCTGGCAACCAGACAGCAGCCACACAGCCCCAGACACGAGCTTGACGGAGGTCAGCACGGCGACCGTACCAGCGCTCAAAGAGGGTGACGTGACGAGGAAGGGGACCGTGTGGGACACGATTCCACACCCAGGTCATGTAACACATGGCCTCGAAGGAGAAGACAGGAGAGAGGGAGGACTCGCTGAGGAGAGTACGAACACCATCAGCGAGGGTGCGGTTCCAGCGTTCAGAGACACCATTCTGCTGGGGTGTGTAGGGGGCCGAGGGCTCCATACACACCCCACGAGAGGTGAGAAAGCGAGCAGTGGGACCCATGAACTCGCCACCACGGTCACAGCGAAAGACTTTGAGCCGGCGACCACAGGCCAGCTCAGCTTGTGGTAGCTAGGACTCAAGTGCGGGACAGATGTCACTCTTTTGCCGAAGGGCAAAAACCCAGCGCATGCGAGAAAAATCGTCTGTGAGACAGAGGACATAACAACCGACACCCCCAAGGGCGTCATGGGCAAGAGGTCCCATGACGTCAGCGTGTAGGAGATCAAGTGGGTGAGACGTGCGAGACTCAGACGTGGAGAATGGGGAGCGGTGCATTTTGCCTTGAGCACAGTCGAGACAGTCAGTGGGGCAGGGTGCAGAGAACGTGTCGGCATCAAGGCCATTCGTAGGCATGTCCCGAAGCAGACTGTCAATGGCGGCAGCGTGAATATGACAGAGACGACGATGGAGCAATTGCGCATGTGCAGGAGTGAGGGAGCGAGCCACATGAACAAGAGCAGTCGTGGAGGGATGGGATGCAAACGAGGGCACGCGGAACAAGCGGTCGCAACGAGTGCCACGCAGTAAGACACGACCAGTAGTGCGATGCATAACAGAAGCAACACCCCGACTGAATGAGAAGTCCATGCCCTGGTTGTCGAGTGTCGTAACAGACAGCAGACTGAGCTCAGGAGCGGGCACATAGAGAACGTCAGGGAGGAAGAGCTCCCCCCCAGGGCCAACGAAACGGACGACACCGACGCCCTGGACAGGAAGAAGGTGGCCAGAGCCAGTGCGTACAAAGCGAACAGAACCAACAGGACCCAGCGACACAAACGATGAACGACAGGAAGTCATGTGGTGGGTGGCCCCTGAATCAAGAATCCAGAAGCCACCCGTCACACGAACAGACGTAGGGTCACGACTCACAGCGGCAATGGCAGAACGAGGAAAGAGGCGCTGACCACAAGCGGCAAGGTAACGAGGGAGACTGTATGACTGCCACTCCTCAATCCATGGGACGTCAACTGGGGGACACCCCTGAACATGACCGGGGGGGGTCCACGAAGAGACGAGTCAACAGAACACGCAAGGCCCTCCTCAACCGAATGTACACTCTCACCTCCCTGATCATGGAGGTGACGCTGGTGAACAGCGTGAGAGAGCGCAAAGTCCAGCTGGCGGTCGTCCTCAGGTGGTCCGGTGATGAGTGCGGTAGAGGAGGGTAGCTGGGGACTACGGGTGGAGGAAGCCCATGTTGGAGGTGAGTAGAAGCCAGAGGGAGGCCCGAAGTAGACAGGGCCTCCAAACCCCGGGGACCAATCCCAGGGTGCGGATGGAGAAGGTGAAGAGAGGGCAGTGCTGTAGATAGCTGCTGTAGACAATGGAGAAGAAGCGTGTGTCGAGCCACGACTGGACCCCGCGGAGGTGGAGGAGCGGGCAGAGCCGCCACCAGACCCTGAAGAGCGTGCCCAGTGAGCACGCATGGCGGAGGCCAGGCGTGCATCATCTGGTGGTGTAGGGCACATGGGCGCCGCATGACCAGCGGCGCCGCAGTTCCAGCAAGTGACAGTACTGGAGGAGGAAGAGGGGGATGCGGTGCTATCAGAACCGCGACCTTTGCCGCCCTTCCCCTGCCCGCCACCGCCAGAGCCACCCCCTCGGCTTTTACCTTTGCTACCCCCTCCACCACGCCCACCCCCTTGGGAAGCAAGGGAGGTGGCAGTAGTAACAGAGGTAGAGATGGAGGACGAGCTGGAGGCTGAGGAGGTGGAGGAGGAGGGAAGTGCAGTGGCTGCTGCTGCAACGGCTGCGTGGTGAATGCGTTTGTTCTACAAGGAGCTGCACCAGTCGGTGAGGCGCTGGGAGGTGAACTCCCATAAAGCCCCAATTCCAGGGGGTGCGTCGGCGGGAACAGGAATTGCCGCCAGACGCTCCAACTCTGTGGCCTTCACTTCGCGAAAGATGTCGCTGAGTTCAGGGATGAGGCCGTTGACGATGGAGAGGACAGCAGGAAGTTGGCCTGGGCCGGCCTTGCCGAGGTCACGCAGCAGTCGCAGACTGCGAGCCCAATAGGCGTCAGCAGTCTCGTCAGCACGCATGGAGAGCGTGTTGAACTGGACGGTGAGGACGCTCTGTGCTGCATGTCCAGTGACTGTCGTGCGCCGCTTGATCAGGGCATAAGCCCCAACCGGGTCAGCGGGGGTGCGGCGTGCAGTGTCAGCATTGTAGGATCCNGGTAGTATTCCCAGAGTTGTTCCCCTTGCGCCCAGGCACTGAAACGAACCTCCCAAGAGTGAAAAGTAAGACTGGAGGTGAAATGGGGTGGAGTGGAGTAAAAGTCAGGCTTGCGTTGCACTGATGGAGCAAGGGCTTTGGCTGCAGCAGCGCCAGCAGCTGCGGCGACTGCAAGTGGATCAGAGGAAGATGTGCCAGCGGCAGTGGAAGCGGAAGCGGGAGAAGTGGAAAACGCTGCAGCAATGCTAGCGGACTGGGTGCTACGCAGTGTGGGCTGCAGACGATTCAGAACCAAGTCAGCAATGTGATTGGCGAATGTCTCTTGGTCAGCCTGCTCAGCCCGCAATTTTTCTTCAGCAGCGCGCTGAGCACTAAGAGCTGCCTGCAATGTAGTGCGCTCACGCTGAAGCTCAGCTTAGGCGTTGTGAGGCGTTGGCAGAGTCAACTGCACTGGAGAGTGCTGTGGCTGCTGCGGCTGCGACGGATGCAACTGCGTTTGCTGCTGCAGTAATCTGAGTGGCTACGTTGACGGCAGAGGCCGCCAAAGGTCCCTGGTCAACCGCTGCAGTGTATGTGTCAATGGCTCGACCAGCAGCAGTGCTGGCTGGTGCACGTGCGGCACGTGCTGTGGCTGCAAAGGTAGTGGCAACGGCAGCGCTGGATGCAAGGGTAGCCTGCAGTGCTGAAAGAATATCAGGGGACGAGATGGGCTCTGCAGCAGTTGTGGCTGGAGATGCAGCAAAATGCGGAGCGGAGGCCTCTGATGCTGCTGCTACAGGAGGTGGAGCTGCACCACGGGGAACAGCACGGCGGTATTGCGGGCGCGTCCTATGGGAAATGGGCGGGCTTACCAGAGAGTGAAGAGGTCGGTGGTCGCGTTGTGGTGCTTTTGCCGGCTGGTTCAGCGACGTTGGAGAATCGTCGTCGGCCGATTGGCAACGAGTCGCGTAGTCCCTTGCGTCCACCCACGCGTAGTGATCAGCGGGATCGTAGTCTTCACCGGGGTGATACCCCGGACTGCTGCGACGCACCCTCGACCACACTTCTCTCTCCGCTCGCTCCTCGTAGTACGCGAGCTCCTCGTCAGTACGTGCACGGTCCCGAGCCGCCGTGGATGACGGAGGGGCGGGCTCGATCTCAGGTGGAGACGCCAGCGTTCTACATGCTGGGCTGCCTTAGGGCAGCCCGAGGTAATTGAGAGTGTGCTGGGGTCAAGCCTGGCTGCAGGGTTGGAGCTGTTGCTGCGAGGGACGGAGGTGAGGTCACGGCTGCGAAGCTAGCAGCTGCACAGAACGGCGGCTGCTGCGGCTGCCTAGGCTGCCACGGTCTCGTGCTGTGGCTTGCACAGGATCACCCGCGGCTTAGCTGTGACTCGAAGGAGGTTCACAGGTTGGTGCTAGCGGCTGCATAGAATGGCGGCTGCTGCTGCTACCTAAGCTGCTATGGTCTCGTGCTAAGGCTCACGAGTGCGATGCCAGTGCCTGCACAGAATGGCTGCTGCTACTGCCCAAGCTACCACGGTCTCGTGCTAAGGTTCACGAGTGCGATGTTAGCGGCTGCACAGAGTGGCTGCTGCTGATGCTGCTTAGGACGCCACGGCCTCGTGCTGTGGCTTGTGCGGGATCACCCGTCGCTCGATGCCAGCGGCTGCACAGAATGGTGGCTGCTGCTGCTGCCTAAGCTGCCACGGTCTCGTGCTAAGGTTCACGAGTGCGATGCTAGCGGCTGCACAGAATGGCTGCTGCTGCTGCTGCTTAGGCCGCCACGGCCTCGTGCTGTGGCTTGTGCGGGATCACCCATCGCTCGATGCCAGCGGATGCACAGAATGGCGGCTGCTGCTGCTGCCTAAGCTGCCACGGTCTCGTGCTGAGGTTCACGAGTGCGATGCTAGCGGCTGCACAGAATGGCTGCTGCTGCTGCTGCTTAGGCCGCCACGGCCTCGTGCTGTGACTTTGTGCAGGATCACCCGTCGCTCGATGTTAGCGGCTGCACAGAATGGCGGCTGCTGCTGCTGCCTAAGCTGCCACGGTCTCGTGCTAAGGTTCACGAGTGTGATGCTAGCGGCTGCACGGAATGGCTACTGCTACTGCTGCTTAGGCCGCCGCGGTCTCGTGCTGTGGCTTGTGCGGGATCACCCGTCGCTTAGCGCGTGAGTCTCATGAGGTCCCAGGACGTCGCGGCGGGAGGGACAGCCCTCCTGCTCTGATACCAGTAGGTAGCCACAGGCACTATGCTAGCAAGCAAGTGAGTGGCAAGCAATGAAGTA
>SZWC01002915.1:85375-106660 GCA_023375785.1 Penium margaritaceum
GCCATGGATCGGGGAACGCTCACGACTTAGAAAAGTGGAAGAGTAAAGACACAGCTTCACGAGAGTAAGTAGTGAGCGAGGTGGTGAGAGCCAGTTGACCGGGCCACCCACGCGAGACACTCGTCGTGGGGCCCGGCCGCCACCCAGGGATCGAACCCGACCCTGGAGCGAACGAGCTCCAGGCGGTTTCTCACACGCCGGCACAAGCCGGACGTGTGGTCCCGAGGGATCAGCAACCCGGTTCACCACTCTAGGAACATGCAAGTGTTCAATCAACTAACAAGCATGCAATCCTACAAGTTGTATCCCCATTTTAGCATGTGAGGTTATCACGAAACTAAGGCTTGTGACAAGGCTGGTGGTGAAGCCACCACTCGGCAGCTTGATGGAGGCATCTCCACTATGCACTTCATGTTGCACCACAGTCTTGCACCAGAGAGCCTTAATCCAGTTCAATCACCCGCAGTGGTGAGGTGTGTGCATGAATGGAGACAAGAGGGCACTTGTGTGTGTTTGTGACAATAACCAACACGCTGAGCCCAAACGAGTCAGTGGGGAGAATACACAGCGTACACCACGATAACAATAACGGTAGTCTCCTCGAGGCACTGGAACAGCTCTCTGAGTGCCCGGGTCTCGACCACCGAGAAAATAGGAGCAGTGCCAGAAAATTTCAGAATCAACGTCCAGACATCACACACGGCTTTCCGAACATCGGAAGCGCTAGTACAGCCACCGGGTCTCCTCGTCGCACCGGTATTGTCCACCGGGCGCGCGGGTCTTAATCCACCGAGAAAACTCTCCTAGCTTGCGACAAGCCCACAAGGCTACCAGAACGTATCGACCGCGTCTCGCCGGCACTGTCGTAGGTGTTGGAGAAGTCTCGGTGCAGTCCGGAGGCCCGTCGTGTCGTCACGCCCTCCTCTGCCATATACCCCGAATGTGGGTATATTGGTAAACTAGCGGTGTCGGTCGTGACGGGTGGAAGCCACACAAACCAACACTCCCCCTGGCTCACATAGCCGTCCACGCCAGAACGAATGAACGAAGGCATGGAACAACAATGTATGGCAACCCATAATATGCATGAGTGGACTCACTCACACACACACACACACAGACACACACACACACACACACACACACACATATACACACATCTGCTATCCATCTAGGGTCTCCCTGGACACTGGCACAACCCACCAAGTGTCTTGGTCTCGTCCATGAGAGGAGTGATGCGCACACACACAAACCAGTGTAATGCACATCATACACATGTCAGAGGACGAGATTGTCTCCTCGTAATACTTACGGTACCAGGGCCCGGGTCTCGACCGCTACGAGCAATCCAACACAATAGTATCATCATCCAAACACAGGATCATGGGAGGATCTCCTCGTAACACGGGTGCAACTTACCACGTGTCCGGGTCTCGACTAACAGCTCGCATGCACATGCCACTTACAGTATAGCCACACACCAAGACACAAGATCACATGGTCTCCTCGTGACACTGGTACAACGCACCAAGTGTCCGGGTCTCGACCAACAGGGTGCTACAATCTACATGCAACTGTGCAGGCACGTAGCATGAGGCACATGCGGGATGCTGTAGATGCTCACAACAGAGCATGGACCTCGCCATACATCTCCCATGACGTCGCGTCAAGTCGAGGTCCACACAACACTCCCCCTGGGCAGATGAACCTGGCAGCGATGTCCTCGATGGAGATGCTGATGTCATAGCTGAACAGATCCTTGGCGATGAGTCATGTGGTGTATCCATGATGCAGAGATAGCTCGCCCTGTCACGTGCGAGTCGACTCCCTCCCTCAAAGACGAAGTGGTGCCTCCGGCTACGCCTCCTCACGTCGTAGCTACATCACCTGGGGTATACCAGTCCTCGCGTGACTGCCAAGGGTCCCAACTCACAGTCTCTGCTGTCTCCGCTCTGCCGCGATGCATCTGTGTACGCCGAAGGGAAGGGAATGGACGAGCAGCACATGTGCGTGGATGAAGTGGCGGAGCTGACCTCTGATACGGGATAGAGCACCCTGAGGCACAGGGGTATACTGCCGGAAAAGGAGAGCTGGAGCGACGAACCGGATCACCACTCATGGATGAAGATGACGATGGGGCAGGTGAGTCGGGTGGATGAAGGTGCGTGACGGCAGCAGAAGAAGGAGCGATGATGGGGTCGACAGGAGCCAGGATGGCGGAAGCCAAAAGTACGCTCACCTCTCCTGTGACAGTGTCTCCAACGGACGTCATACTCGGAGCAGGCATATGGAAGTTTCCTTGAACTTGCTCCTGTGGACCTGAACTTAAGCCGGATGGCTCTTTTCCCAACAATCTCCCACTTTGCCGCAATCAGAGTGGGCTGACTCCACATGCCTTCATGCAGAATTGCTGCTTCTCACGGGTCACTGGCTTGGTGCAGAAATCAGCGACCTGCCTGCTGGTTGGAGTAAACTCCAGCTTGATAGCACCCTCCAGCACCATGTGCCTGATGAAGTGATATGTAATGTCAATGTGCTTGGTGCGTGCATGGTGCTCAGATTCTTGGCGAGTGTGATTGTACTCTGGTTGTCGACGCGCATAGGAACTGGAACTGCTGTACTCCCACTCATCTCCGCCATGAGACGCTGGAGCCAAACTCCTTCCTTGGCTCCAAAGCTGAGAGAGACGTACTCAGCTTCTGTGCTCGAGGTGGCCACAACCACCTGGCGCTTGCTGCACCTGCTGATGGCACCTCCATTCATGAGAAACACATGTCCAGAGATGGACTTGTGGGTCTCAGGATTTGAAGCCCAATCTGCATCTGTGTAGCCGATGATGCTGTTGTCGTTGCTGTTGTAGGTGATGCCGACGTTGATGGTTCCAGCAGTTGTAGCGGAAGATCTGCTTCACTGCCTTCTGGTGCTCCGGTCCGGGATTAGCCATGTGCTGGCTCACAGCGCTCACAGCCTATGCGAGGTCCGGCCTGGTTACCACCATCAGGTACATAAGACTACCGACGGCGCTCTGGTACTTCTGCCGCTCAACTGCATCTGCTTCTCCACTGAAGCTCACGAGGTACTGTCGTGTCTCCAGCGGCGTACCGATGGATTTGGCCTCTGCCATGCCGAACCGCTGCAGGACGTCCTTGATGTAGCGACTCTGCTGTAGCGAGAGAGAGCGTGATTTGTGGTCACGCCTGATCTGGATGCTGAGGAAGTATGACGCCTCCCCGAGATCAGACAACTGGAAGGGCTCCTGCATAGCCTCCTTGAACTCCTGCAGTGTAGACATGCTGATGGAAAGGAGGAGCATGTCATCCACATAGACAATGATGATGAGGATCTCATGCTCATGCTGCCAGCGATACACGCTATAGTCACACTCGCCGCGCTCAAATCCCATACACTGCAACGCCGCATCCAACTTCTGGTTCCAAGCACGCGACGCTTGCTCGAGGCCGTACAACGACTTCTGCAGCTTGCAAACCAGGTGCTCCTGGCCATCCATGACGAACTCCTCCGGCTGCTCCATGTAGATCTCCTCCTCCAAGTCACCATTCAAGAATGCTGTCTTGACATCCATGTGGTGAACCTCGAAGTCCTCAACTGCTGCATAAGAGAGGAGCATGCGCACAGAGGCAAACTTTGCAACAGGGGCAAAAGTTTCTGTGTAGTCGATGCCCTCCTGCTGCGAGTAGCCCTTGGCAACCAGCCTCGCCTTGTATTTTTCCAGGTTACCATCTGCTCCCCGCTTCTTCTTGAACACCCACTTGCACTTGATCACCTTACGTCCAGGTGGACGCTCAGTCAGCTCCCACGTGCCGTTGTCCAGCTGCGACTGTATCTCTTGCTGCACGACTTTCGCCCAATCTGCTGCATCCGGTGCAGCCATGGCCTCCTTGTATGACGTTGGCTCATCTAAATATGCTGTAACTGCAACATTCATCTGTTCTGGTTTCTGCAGCATCCAGAAATGGCCGCGCTCACCAGGCTTGTAACGCACCCTAAGAGGGTACCTGCAACCTGGAGCTGGAGCGTTAGCGGGCGGCTGGCGCGGTGCTGCTGGCACAACTGCTGCTGCTGGTGGTGCGGCATCTTCTTCCTCTGCTTCTGCCAATGAGGCTGCAGTATCTGCTGCATCAGACATGGGAGAATAGACTGGTTCTCCCACAGTCACAGTGGAGGAAGGATCAGGAAAGACTAGGTCAGGAAGGATATCTGCTCCCATTACCTTGTCAACTGCTGGTTCTGCTGCCTCTTCACAGACAATGTTGATGCCAATGACGTTGCTCTCGTTGAAGACGACATCCCTGGAGATGATGACGTGGCCTATATCGCTCTCGTAGAGGCGATAGGCGTTGCTTGCCACGTCATAGCCAATCATCAGCATCTGTGCACTATTTGCGTCCCACGTCTGCTGCTTCTCCTTTGGCACGTGCATGTGTGCCAAGCTGCCAAACGCGTGAAGATGACCCACGCTCGGCTTCTTGCCAAACCACGCCTCGTAAGGCGTCATCTGCTCCAGGGCCTTAGTTGGACTGCGGTTCTTGATGTACACCGCAGTGCTCAACACTTCGGCCCAAAAATCGTAGGTCAGCCGAGCCGCGTGCAGCATGGAGCACGCCGACTCAATGATGGTGCGGTTGGCGCGATATGCTATGCCATTCTGCTGCGACGAGTATGGCGCAGTGCGCTGCGCCTTGATGCCTGCTGCTGCGAGATAGTCTTGGAACTCCTTGGTCACGTACTCTCCTCCGCGGTCGCTCTGCAGCGCCTTTTCTTTCTTGCTAGTCTGGTTCTCCACCATGGCCTTGAACTCCTTGAACCTGTCAAAGCACTGGTCCTTGGAGGAAAGGTTGTACACAACAGTGTAACGGCTGAAATCATCAATGAAGGTGAGAAAATACCTAGAGCCTCCGAAGCTCTGGGTCTGCATCGGGCCACACAAGTCTGTGTGGACCAGCTCCAGCACCTCCTTCGCGCGCTCTCCTACTCCAGAGAACGCCTTGCGATGTTGCTTCCCCTCCAAACAGCCGATGCACAACTGCTGCTCAAAGTTAGAGATGGTGGGTAAGTCTCGCACCATCTGCCTCGTTTGAAGTTGCTACAAGGCGTGCATGCCGATGTGGTCGTAGCGCGCATGCCAGATTTCGCCATCTGTGGCCTGCACCACTGCTGCAAGACTCTGCTCACGCGGGATCTTGGTCGCCCCCAGCAGGCGGTACATGTCGCCCTCCTTCACCGACCTGGCCAACTCCTCTCCTATATCCTTGTTGAGGATGTAGCCATAGTCATCATCGAAGATGACGCGCAGTCCTGTGTTTGTAAGAGAGGAGACTGAGAGGAGGTTGAATGCAGCATCAGGTACATACAGCACGCCATGGAACACTCCCACTTCAATTCCACGTGGGGTCTCCAACCACATCTCCACAATCCCAATCCCCTCAGCATACACCACCCGATCATCACCCATAGCGATAGGACAGGGAGGGATGGACAACAGCTGCCTAAACCACTCCTTTTGATGTGTGAGGCTCTTGGTACACCCTCAGTCCTTGTACCATGCGAGATCCGCCTTCTCCACCTGCGACATGTCAGACTTCGCCATGAAGAAACGGTCGCGCACCTCCTTGGCCACATTCATGTTGCCAAAGTGGCGCATACCAGCCTGGTTTTGCTGCTGCTGCTGCTGTGACTGACGCTGCTGTGACTGCAGTAGCCTTGTCACTCACGTATTGAAGATGCGGGTTAGAGATGGTGTTGACAAGCAACCTGTAGGCCTGCCTGTCCTTCTTCTTCCACACCTCATACGTCGCTGGTACAGCTGCAAAAGAACCCGCATCAGCTGTACCCTTTTGCGGCGTCTTCCCCGCCACCACCTGCGTTGCGGTGATGCCTTTTGCCTGTGGAACTGGAGCCGGCTCGTCGCCGCTCACCACCTCCCACAAGCCCCTCTCCTCCAAAAGGAGGCGGGTACGGATCTTCCAAAACGTGAAGTTGGCGCGTCCCTCCAGCCTCTCCAAAGGCTGGGCTGCTGTCACAACACCAGCTGCTGCCATTTTGAGCCTTGGTGATGCTCAGCGCTGCCCTTGGATGGCGGCGCTACCCCTGCTTCTGCTGCTGCTTCTGCCAGAAATCTGTCTGACAGAAAATGGACTGTAGATGCCAGCAGACTGGGAATTTTAAAAAACTGAGNACCCTTTTGCGGCGTCTTCCCCGCCACCACCTGCGTTGCGGTGATGCCTTTTGCCTGTGGAACTGGAGCCGGCTCGTCGCCGCTCACCACCTCCCACAAGCCCCTCTCCTGCAAAAGGAGGCGGGTACGGATCTTCCAAAACGTGAAGTTGGCGCGTCCCTCCAGCCTCTCCAAAGGCTGGGCTGCTGTCACAACACCAGCTGCTGCCATTTTGAGCCTTGGTGATGCTCAGCGCTACCCTTGGATGGCGGCGCTACCCCTGCTTCTGCTGCTGCTTCTGATTGAAATCTGTCTGACAGAAAATGGACTTTAGATGCCAGCAGACCGGAAAGGAGCCATCCGGCTCAGTTTCAGGTCCACAGGAGCAAGTTCGAGGAAACTTCCAGATGCCTGCCCCGATCGTCAATCCGTCTTCACCATTGGAAATATCAGGTGGCAAAGTACCTACAGTCCAAGTTTCAGGCCGATCCAACGATCGGATTGGGAGATATGAATTTTCAAAGTTTTAGGGGTCATCGACCTCCGATGTCTTGGTGGCAATGGGTGATGGTTCCATGCCTTAGCCTGAGGAAAGGAAAAGGCAAGAGGTCCAGGATCAAGACCTGATGGGAGAAATATCCAAAAAGGTCCTTGGTCTTAGGATTGCCTTGTCAGAGTGTACTGACTAGGATAAAGGTACCTCTCCTTACTTTTTAGGTGAGGTGAGATCCTTGTGTGCTAGCCATGGACACATGACGATTCTCCATGGGTTTGTGGGTGATGTGACCACTAGGAGTGTGCCATGAGAGCATTCTCTAGCTTTTTAGGTCGTGTGTGACTGGTCAGCCTGATTGTAAGGCTGATTTCCTCCCTTGTATGAGATTGTGGACTCTAGTGTGTGAGCCTTAGCGTCCATGGTTAAGTGGTGTGGCTTGTGAGAGGGCTGAGTTGCCCAAGCTCTAGCTCTATATGTACTCCATCATTTTGAAAGTTTCAACAACCATTCTTCAGCACAAGTGATGCCCTTTCAGTCCCACATGCTCGCTGCTTCAAGGCTCCCTCTCTCCTCCAGATCCAACAAGCGTCCTCGTGCCTCCCCTCCGCCTGAGCCCGGACCGGTTCCACCATCTCCCCCCTCTTTGTGCTCCGCCTCCTCTCTCGTCCCCCCTTGATACACTTCAGGCAGGTGCGGTTTAGCCCAATGCAACTTTTGCAATTCCTTGGTGTGCCGGCTGGCCACAAACACGGCAGACCACCTTCAGCAGCAGCTCCTCACACAGATTTTCCCCACACCATACACAGGGGCCCGTGTAGGAGGCCAATTCGCGGGGGCTCATGGGTGCCCTTCTCTGTGGAGTAGCGGCAGGCGTCCCAGTGGTCCTTCCTTCACTGCCCGCCTGCTGTGGCCTGGCCCGTTCCAGCTCTCGAGCCTTTGCGTTCTTCAAGCGGAGGGAGTTCTTCGCCCGTTCCTGGTATGTGTGTCTGCCAGGCTGGGGGTAGCAGGACGAACTCGGTGGCCGGGTAGCTCCGCTCGCTGAATCCATCAGGTCCTTCCAGCCAGACGTGCCCTGCGTCCACACCGGCCACGCGGTACACCTTCCGGCATCCTCTGCTTCACATCCTGCGCCTGGGAACGGACGGAGGTACACCAGATTCCCTTCTTCGATTGGCCCGTGGTTGAGGCGTCGGTTCGCGGCGTCGTATCCGCGCCAGGCCGAGACCGAGGCCCGGAGTCGAGCTTCCGTCCTCACCGTGGATGTCTTGCGGCACCGCTCCCGATACCATTCCTGCACCTCCTTGTCCCTGGCAGCATCCTCTTCCTTTTCCGAGCGGCCATCCTGCTACTGTTCCGGATCTAGGGGCAGCCGTAGTGGTGTCTGAGGCATTCCCAATGCCGCACGCGGAGGCTGGCCGAAGAGGAGGGCATGTGGGGAGAATGTCGTGAAGTGGCTGGGGGTGATGTTGATGAAGTGTGCGGTCTTCTTTAGGGTCTCCCCCCAGTTCTTGTTTTCCGCGGTGGCCACTGCTCGTTCCAAGATTTCATGCACCCTCTCGACTTGGCCCTGGGATTGCGGCCGGTACCGCCCGGAGTGCACATGCTGCACGCCCTATTCCGCAAGTTTCTCGCGGAGCGCTCTTGCGAACTCCGTGCCATTGTCGTTGTGCACCACGCGGCATCCTCTGAAGCGATAGAAAATTTCCTCGCAGATGAAGCGGGCTGATCGCTCGGAGGACTTGTCGGGGACGGCCAAGACCCATATAAACTTTGTGAAATGATCAATTGCCACGATCCAATACCGCTCCTCTTGGGCGCGGCGGGGACGAGGCCCATGGAAGTCGATGATGATGCGGTCCAGTGGCTCGCATATGGGGGAGGGCAAGAAGAGGGGCATGTCCCGCGGTGTGATTTTGCGGTGTCGTTTGCATGGAGCGCAGTGTTGCACCACCTCTTTGATGATTTGCAGGAGGTTTGGTATATGCAGGATGGGAGACAGCTGCTCCTTAAGTGCATGCACACCGGAATGGTGGTGACGGTGGTAGGCCTCGACCACCACTTTTTGCATGGTGGGCGGAGGCACCCACAGGATGTGTGGCGTGGTTCGCCAGAGGCGACCGCCCTCCCATGCATACTGCTCACAGAGACGGGCGAGGTCGTCCTTCTTCCGCCTGTCGTATTCCACTCCTATCTGAGCCCCCAAGGTCTTGTACACTTTTTCCGCCTCCGCTTTCTACTGCTCCTTGGTTGTGGCGCGGAGCAAGATGTGCACGGTCTGCGAGATCCTCCAATCCTGTGTTTTGACGGGTCCCTTCTTTCCTGTCTTCTCCGCAGCAGCTTCCCCTGTCTTCTTCTTCTTCTCCTTCTGTAGCGCCGGCAACCCCTGGGCCCGCCTTGCATCCTGCTCCGCCTTCATTTCTAGCAGGTGCCGCTGGTGCTCCTCATCATATGCAGGTGGCTCTCTATCCCAACTGTGTGGGGCTGGGAAGAGCCGTAGGATCCCCACCGTGCATAGCTCCTCCTCGTCCCACTGAGTGTGCAGCCCCACTTCTGGTGGTGCTGTGTGCCGCCAACCTCGTGCTCTGCGGACCTTGACTGTCTCCGCTTCTGGCTTCTGCCCTGTCGCTGCCTCTAGGAACCGCAGTACGACCTGACCTTTTGCGATGGGCTGCTCTTCGCCAGGTCCTGGTGACTCACTGAGTTCGGAGATTACCACCCCCGCGGTCCTCTTCCTGGCCACGGGGACCGCGTCGCTTTTCCCGGTCCCTTTCTCTTGGTGTACTGCTGCGCCGGCGCCCCCCAGTAGGGGTTGCAAGTGAGCTGGGACCGAGCCAGCGGGCATTGGGACATTGCGGAATACCGCCATGAGCAACTCCATGACTTGGGTAGCACCCCGCTGAACTTGCACGAGCTGCGCCAGATCGATACTTTGCTGGGTGTCTTGGGCGGGGCGGTGCTGCTTGTTGCGCTTGGCAACGGGCGTGCCTGCGGTGCTATCCTCAATGGTTCTCTTCTCTTGTCCTGGTTGGCGGGATGTCGGCGTGGTGTCTGCGGAGGGGGCTTGTGTTTCTGTGGTTGATTCCTTCCGGGGGGTAGCTGCGGTGCTGATCGAGGCTACGTGGTGTGGGGCATCTTATTTGCTGGCGGTTGCTGATGCCGCGACTCTCTTGGCCACTTTTTGAAGCTTGGCCCGTTTATCCCGTAAAGCCTTTGACAAGGCAGGTCGGGAAGCGTCCTTCAATGCTGCCCATTTGGCTCCAGCCAGTCTCACCTGTATGCGCACATCCTGTCCCCGACTTCCACCTCCCATTTGGACCGCTCCCTGTTGCTCCGCTGCCTGCTCTTCTGCCGCTTGTTCAGCTGTTGCCCTTGCTGCCTCCGCCGCGACTCGCCCCATCTCCTTTGTCTCTGCCACCGCTGCCTCCACTACTGCTCTTGCTTCCTTCAACTCTGTCTCCAGCTCTGCGACCACCTGTATTGCGGCTGCCTCTACTTCTTGCTTCTCTTCTTCCGCCCTCTGCCGCCAGACAGCCTGCAGCTTGCCCCTTGTTTGCGCCAGCTCAGGGGAGTTGCGGAGGTATTCCTGAGCCTCTTCCATTTCCATGAGGACGTGGTTCTTCTCTTCTCGACACACCTCGGCTGCTTCCCGGGCCCTGTGATGTACCGCCTCCTTCGTTAGCTGAGTGCCCACTCCTGTCAGTGTCTTCCACAGTCCTTGTGCCACCGCGGCTATTATCCTCTGCCGTGGGGCTCCATCCAAGGTGAGCTGCCAGCACTCATTGATGGCGGCATACGAGTTCTCGTATTACATCTCCGGCTCGGTGATTCTCGCAAGTTCCGCAGCTGTGTACTGTACTCCCCATCTGGTAGTGACCAGCCCGATCAGGTATCCCCACCTCCACACCTTTCCCGCGGTCTTCCTGTCTGGTGCCTCCATCGTTCCCGCTGGCATTTGGTGGGCGTGGTAGAGGGTATGTGCCCGGGCGCGTTCTTGAAGTAGATACACGTACCGTCCGGTAAGATCTGCGTTCTGATCGTTGCGGACCAGGAGCCACCATTGACGGGCGGTGTTTACCGCACGGTCTGGTTGTTCCCTGTCGAGAAATGCTGCCACACGTGCCATTCCACGGCTCGGCCGGAGGTAGAGGATGTTACGGAGCACCGAGATGAGACGTTCCGCACTTGCTGTTTCCAGCAGTTGATCTTGTTGTCCGCGCTGGTTCAGGGCCAATGCAGTCTTGGCCGCGCCTTTCAGGGCTACCTGCCATGCCTTGTTATAGAGGCAGTCCCCCATGTCCGCGCGGACTGCCTCAGGGAGCTCATCCTGCAGGTGCGTAATGACACTGCTAACCACATCTAGTAGCTGGTTCGCTTTGGGTTGATCCCTGCTGTCTCCGAAGCTCTCTTCCAGGTAGGTCCGCACACCTTCCATGATCATTCCTGCGCTGAGTGTGGGATGTGGTGTGCCGTGTGCCGGATTGTCTTGTGAGGCTGGTGGGGAGGAGGAGTGCGCTGTTGGCGCAAAGGGGCCAGGCGGCGGTGGTGCGCCCGCGGATGCGGTCAGTGCTGTGGATGCAAGGGGGGCCCAGTGCCGGAGGTGCTCCTGGTGATGCTGCTGGGGCTACTGCTGTAGGTGGTGCAAAGGAGCCCGATGTCAGAGTTGCTCCAGGTGAGGCTGTTGGTACTACTGCTGCTGGGGATGCGGAAGGGCCCGATGTCGGAGTCGCTCCAGGTGAGGTTGCCGCTGCTGTCGTCGGGAGTGTAGAGGGGCCCCGGGGAGCCATAGGTGTCCCAGGCAACATGAAAGGCACTCGGGGAGCCGGAGATATTCCAGGTAGCACGGAAGGGCCCCGCGGGGCCGGAGATGTCCCTGGTGACGCAGGATGGCCCAAGGTCGCAGGTGCTCCAGGTGAAGCTGCTACTGCTGCTGTTGCCGGGGACGCGGAAGGGCCCCGAGGGGCCTGAGATGCCCCAGGTGAGGCTGCTGTCGTGGGTGGTGCGGAGTGTCTCGTTCCAGCCCTGAATCGGTTTGTGGCCTGTCGCCGGATGTGTTGCCTTGCGGTGCCACCACCCCCCCTGTTCGTATGCGCGGACTCCGCGCTAGAAGGACGAGCCATGGCAGAGGCTGTTCCACGGTTTGCCCCCGAGCTTCGTGTGATGCGGCGAATGAACTGAGTGCCAGAGATGGATGGCGTGAAGACCATGGGAGAAGGAACAGAGAGCGGTCGAGGTGAAGTAAAAAGTGGAGTGAATGATCAAACGCCGGAGACTGAAATGAGGCTAAGAATGTCGGCACCAAGCAATACATTCGCTTGGCGCGGCGCGAGCCAGTCGGTCGCTAGGAGCATATCGTACGTGCGCACATCGCACACCTGCACGGTACGCGGTGCATGCACATTGGCGACTTCGATAGGGAGGACCACGATCTGGCCGATGGATGCATTGATGGCTCCGGTGGAAATAGAGAAGCGGAGCCGGCTGGATTCGACGAGATGGTCGATACGCAATGTGTGTACCATCCGGAGCGTGATGGTGGTGTGTGTGGCTCCGGTGTCCACGATGGCCACGAACTTGCGGCCACATACCCAGACGTAGCACCATGCCACGTAGACCTCGGTGGGTGACGGTGGGCCCGGGATCAGTGGAGCAGGGGCTCACGTGCATGGTGCGCAGCTAGCATCTTCCCGCACACGGGAATGTGTCGTAAGGATGGCCTGGGCCACCATGCAGACCCCCGTGTCGCTGTTAACGGTACAGGAGAGGACGATACCAACGAGAGAGAGAGAGGCGTCGGAGGAGGAGAAGAGAGTCTGGTTACGTTCTGCAGATGCAGGGGAATGAAGGAGGAAGTCGACCAATGACAGAGGGTGGCGTATGTCGAGGACAGGGGATGTAGAGGGAGTGGAGGGCAGTCTGGGAAGGGAGGTAATGGCGGGCACACGGGGAGCTGTCCGACGTGATCGCGGCAAGGGGCGAGGCGGAAGATGTGGCGCGATCTCTTCCAGCGTCCAGCCATGGATCGTAGGGTTGAACCGGCGGGCCAGCTGGAGACCCGTATCAGGGAGGACCGGGAGGGTATCTACGGGGCCCAAACCCTGAGCGGGTTCCAATTTGGACAAGAGTTGGAAGGCAACTGTGGACTCCGCGTCCGTGAACTCCCGGGCGACGCCTTCCCACTGGGGCTCGGCGTCCACTGAAGGAGGAACAGCCACAAGAGGCGAATCCGCGGGGTTGTCATGCTGGTCTGCGGGATGTGGCCAATCCGCGCGGAGAAGGCGGCTGAGTGGATGGACATTGCGATTAGCAAGCGCGGGTTGGTACTTGATCTTCATGTTGTAGCCCTGCAGGAGGTACGCCCACTTGGCTAATATGCCTTCGTGATTTTGGGTCGTGAGGAGCCATTGTAGCGCTTGATGGTCGGTGAGGACCGTGAAAGGCTTACCGTTTTTTATGTAGTCGCGGAGTGCCCGCAGCAAAGCCAGGCATTTGCCTTTTACTGGTAGGTAGTTCCGCTCGCCTTCAGTGAGGGCTCGACTGGCGTACGCTATCACCCACTGGATCGGTTCCTGGATAGACTGCGACAGGACCGCACCCAGGCCGTCCCGCGACCAGTCGGTAGTGATGGAGAAGGTTAGGTTGAAATCAGGGAACTCAAGCATGGGGGCGGTGACCAATCAATATTTGATCTCCGCCCAAGCAGCGGCGCACTCCAGTGTCCATTCGAATGGGATGTCCTAATGGGTGAGCTACTGTAGTGGGCAGATAATACGGGTGTGCTCACGGAAAAACTTGCGGTAGAAATTGACGAAGCCTAGGAAGATCTTGACCTGGCCCGCCGTCGTGGGTTGGCGCCATTCCTGGACTGCCGCGATTTTCGCGGGATCCGTCTTGATGCCATCGGCGCTCATGACAAGCCCCAGGAATTCCATCTCCGCGGCACCGATGGAGCACTTGGCGGCTTTGAGTTTGAGGTTAGCAGCGCGGAGGACAGAGAAAACAGCACTGAGGGAGGAAAACAGATCCGCGAAGCTGTGGGCCGCAACCATGATGTCGTCAATGTAACAGCTCACATTGGGAATGCCACGGAGGGTGGAGTCCATGACGCGTTGGAATGTGGCACTGGCATTGAGGAGACCAAAGGGCATGCGAGTGAAAGCGTAGAGTCCTTTGGGGGTAACGAAGACTGTCTTAGCGACGGAGTCTGGGTGTATAGGAACGGCGTTGAAGACTGCCTTGACGTCCAGCTTCATGAACCATCCGCGTCCCTGCTGGCGCTCCTGAATGTCAACGATCAGCGGCATGGGGTAGGCATATTCCTCTGTGACACGGTTGAGGTCGCGGAAGTCGACACAGAAACGTTTGGATCCATCCGGTTTGCCGACGATGACCAAGTTGGCTCGCCAAGGGCAGATGATGGGGATGATGACTCCTTGCGATTTCAATTCCGCTAGGCCGTCATTGATAATGTGCTCCTGATCGGGGAGGATCCGGCGGACTTTCTGCTTGATTGCGGCCGCTGCACCGGTGTTGATGACGTGGGATGCTTTGACAGCTCCAAGGTCTATCGCGGAGCCAGCAAAGATATCGGCGAAGGAGTCCAACAGGTCCCGGAAATCCTTCTTCCGAGCTGGTGAGAGGCGAGGGTGTAGGATATGGTCCCACTGCGGGGGCGGAGGTGGCAATTGGTCGCAGATGGGGTAGAACTCCTCGTCGTCATCCAGGGGAAGGCCCTGGCCGAATGCCTGCTGCCACATCCCAAGAAGACTTGCTCGTACCCCAGGCTCCGCATGCTCCACTGAGAGTTCACGCCATTCTTCGATAGACACCTGCTCCGTGTCGAGGTCGGGCTCCGCTGGAATCAGGCTGCCTTGGGCATGCATGTGGGAGTCTTCCTGTGCCGTTTTTGGGAGGGAGAAGGTCGCACCGCTGATTACTGGCACCGTGACGCGGTCGCCCACAGTGATGAGAGCATACTCCTTTGTACCCGTAGCAGATGTGAGCTGCATTATACCGAGGGAAAACAAGAGGTTGCCCTGTTGCGAAAGGAGATAGTCCATGCCCAGGAGGACATCATAAGTCCGGACTCGTGTGACTTGGACGCCCATTGGTTCGTGAAGAGATCCCACTTACAGGGGTAATCCCTGCACCTCCCCATCCCTGTAGTCCATTCCTCCCGTGGAGTTGCTGAACAGCCGATGTGTTGGAAGGACGCGGTCTGCCCATCCAACAAGACACAGGACGCGGAGGGCCATGGTGGTGTGGGTTGCACCGGTGTCGATTATGGCAAGGAACTTGCAGCCACAAATCCAGATCACGCAGTAGGCGACCTTGTAGTGGCGGTCGTCACGGCGGGGTGGTTCCAGAGACTGTGGCGTCCATCCCCATTCTCTCTCTTCTATGGTCAATCCTGGTGGAGTCTCCGCCGTGACCCGTCGGGTGTTCTGTTTGCCGTGGGGCGGAGAGGTGCATGCGAGAAAGATACCAACACTCTGGAGTCGATGATTGGCTCTGGCAAATTCCCCCCTGAGCCGCGGAGCCAGCTCGAGATGGAGGCAGAGAAAGTCGAAGAAGGTCATAGAGGCGATGGGAGTTGTGAAGAGCTTCTCCACGGGGTCCGTGGAGTCTGGTACAGTGATGGCGGTAGTCTGGGGACGGAATGGGTGGTAGCATTGGTTGGAAGTGTCGTAGGCACGGGGTCCACAGCACGGCGCCTTTTAGCGGGTCGCATGGAGCGGGCGGTTACAGCGTCCTGAAGCCGGGCTTCTGCGGCCTCTGCTTTTCTCCACAAATCACTCTGGAGCTGTGCGACTTCCTGTAGATCCCATCCACGGAGTTTGAGCCGACGCGCTCGTGTGATGAGTTCCGTCTCTTCAGGCGTGGGTGTCACCTCCGTAGTCTCGTCCTCAGCCATAAGCAATCCAAGCTTGACGTTGCGGGCGCCTGTCGCGGAGTTTGGGGATGGACTCGGCAAGATACCCTGGCCTGCTCCCTACGCAGCCACCTGGTCCTGCCTGAGAGGGGGCGGAGGTGGTTGCTGTTGCTGCTACTGCTGCTGGTGCTGCTGCTGTTGACCTGGCCACGTCTGGTTGTAGTACTGCTGCCACTGCTGGACCATAGGATCCTGGGAGACTAGGTCAGGACGCGGAGCTGCCTGTCACTTACGAGGGCAATCCCGTGCAATGTGTTCCAGGCTCTGGCACGTATAGCAAGCTCTTGGCTTCTGCTGTTGCGGAGGCGGGGCGTGTGAGGATGGGGGCGCATGGGTCTCGCTGCCCTGGTATTGTCGGGTGGAGCGCTGTCTGGTGAAGATAGCGGTAGCGTCTCGCACCGCGTCTTGGAGGTAATGATAGTGGTCGGTAATCATGAGGGTGCTTATCTCATCGGAGAGGGCACGGATGAGGTTCTACAGCAGGACCCACAGCGGCAGGCCTTCCCCTTGCGGGCTCTTTGCCACCAAGGTCCAGGTCAGGAACTGGTCCAAGAATCTGTGGATATCATCATCTTTGCGCATGACCTCCTTCTCAATCTTCCGCAACGCTTCTTCCTTCGTCAGGTGCTTGAAGCACTGGATGAGGTCATTGCCGAAGTCCTTGAAAGATAGAAAAGGCGCTCGCGCGTTGTACTAAACAGCTGCAGCCTCCTGGAGGTGAAGTTCAGCAGTGGCGAGGCAGAGGTCGGGTGGAATTCGGCTGATACTAGCATAGAGGGTAATTTGTTTGAGCCAGACCTAGGGGTCCTCCTCCGAGACACCCTTGAAGGAGTCCAACCCCGGGATGTTGGCGGACTCGGAACGGATGTATTGCAGCTGCGGGACGGTGCTGCGGTTAGTCATCAACGCGGCTAAAGAATGGTTGCAGATGGGGCTGCGGATTATCCCGTTGGAGGTTTCAGTGTTTGAGGCTACCCCGCGGACATGGGAAAGCCTGGTTGCATGGGTGGGGGAAGCATGTACCAAGAGGGCACTGGTGTAGCAGCAGTGTAAGGTGTGGAGAAGAATGCCATCCCAGGGAGTAGAGCCTGGGTCCCGGGTACCGATGGTGCCGTTACCTGGGGCACCCAATGCGCCTGGCTGGCAGGAATCGCAGCTGCGGAATGGGGTTGAGCCGCGAGAGTCAGGGCCACTGTTACCCCCGCAGGGTATTGAGCCCCATGTGTTTGTTGTGGTGGTAAGTTTGAGTAGCCCTGCGTCATTAGTAGAGGCTGTGGCGTTCGCGGCGGTGCTCCTGTGGGCACTGCTCCAACCGGCTGCTGGTGAGGAAATTGCTGATGAGGAATTACTGGTGGCTGCGGCGGCGCACTGGCTAAGAGGACCGGCGGTGTTGCGGCCACCTGTGTCACGCCCATATGCTGCTGGTGCTGCGTCGTCCATGGGGGCGGAGTGGTAGCGGAGGGCTGAATCATGGTGTTCATCTGTACCAAACCCCCAAGCGTTTGCTGCTGATGGATGGATGGTTGAGTCCCCGTTGGCAGCAGTTGTATTGAGGCTCCCTGGTGACTAATGCCCCCACCATGATTCCCTGGTTACGTCATTTCCGCAGGAGGCCGAACCGCCATCCATGCTTGCGGCACGGGCTGCCAAGGTTGCTGGGTCGGTAGTCCAGGTGCCGGTGGGTGTGGTAGTGCTCCCGCTTGTGTCGCATTTGTTGTCGCCTGGGATGAGTATACCTGCAGCTGCGGTGATACCCTTGGCAGTATGCCCATGCTCAGCCGAAGAGGCATCTGCTGTAATCCTGGTGCGGATAGGGGGCGTGGGTGCAGCACCCCTGCCTGTCCAACTCCCACAGGCTGCTGCAGCAAGTGCATCGGTAGCTGCGATTATCCCGTTGTTTGAGAAGGTGCGACAGGTTCCACCGCCGTCGCTCCCACAGACGGGGAAGGCTGACTCGCCAGCGTCTGATTCACTGGCAGCTACACGGATCCCGGCGTTTGTGAGGGCACCGGCATCCCCAGTAACTCGTCTCCTGAGTGGAGTACTTGTGGGACCATCTGCTGCTGCTACAGTCCAGTCACAGGTGGTCCCGCTGTCATACCCTCCGGAACCGTCCCGGCTAGCTGCCACGGCAGGTTCGAGTTTAGGGGCATCCTGGGCACGGGAGTCGGTGGTCCTGTCTGCTGGAAGTTCATCATAGAGTACTAGTTGTCCGTTGCTGGAGTTCTGGGTGTTCCTGATTCCTCAGGGTTTGGTAGTGGAGTCTGCGGATGTGCCGACGGAGGTGCCTGCTGCACCGCTGTATTGCCAGCCTCCCACGATTGCTGCCCGCCGCGACGCCGGTAGACCAATCTGCGATAGGCTTCGAGTCCTCCTCCAGCGGAGTACTACTCCGATGATGATTGGGGATTAGAAAACCACAGTGATGCCGTAACCGCAGCCTCCAGTCCCTCCAATTCGTTCTGGGACGGGTTGGGTCCGCGGCTGCCATGGTCGGAGATTGTTTCCACCTCCACCCGTTTGCATAGGGCGTCCATGATGCGACGCCAGTGCAGCTGCTCCAGCCAGTCGTTTACCCGACGGTGTTGGACCAGTGGGTCAGCACCGGGTGAGGAGCTGACTGGGGTGCGGGACAGCAGAGGCGAGGAATCCTGGCCGCCTGCGTAAGTGGTGGCTCGGCGCGGCAAGAAGCACCTCATGGATGACTGTTGCTGCCGTCGCTTGCAGTCCTGGTGCACAAAGCTTGCTGCTGACATCAACGACTGATCTGAAGGGTGCGTGCAGTCCCGCTAAACAAAGAGCAAGGAACTGTCCACTCTCACCGCACCATGATACTGATACCCCCAATTTTGCCACACCCTTGAATTTTTCCGCGCAGGTCTTACTACGCGCTATCCGCGGACTATGCACTTCTCACCACCATTACTGCTCAAGCTAGGTATGTAGCGGAACACAGACACCCGTTCCAAGCTACTGACAATTCTGTGGATCGCAGGTCTGGAACTCTGTACACGAGCCTCACCGATGAATGACACTCTGCGGTCTTCTTCTTGCCACACGCGAGCCCGCCACCACGTGGCCTCTAGCTCCTTTCCATGGAATCCTCGTTCCGCGGACGTGTGCAAGCAACGGCACCGCCGGCAGTTCACTTCACTCGGGCTTTTGGCTCCTCACGTACACAGTCCCGTAGACCGCGGACAGAACTCCAAGAGCTACGGAAGGCACGGGGGCAGTGGGATAGTGAACGCAGAGGAGAGCGAGTAAATGTCTTTGATGAACTTGGTGGAGTACATGAATGCGGGACATTGCTCAAGGAAGCAGGCAAGATTGAGCTAGCTTTTTGCTATTGCCATCTAGGTCTTATCTACTTGGGACTCCGCACGGTCTATCTACACGCCGTCGGTCTCATCCCTCTCAAGCTATCTTCTTTTCCTCCTACGTGGACTCCACGCGGTATGGCTACGTCCCGCGGATCTCGGCCTCAAACACACAATATATCTTCTACTACTCATCTTCTTCATCCGCGGCTTGTGCACGTGGTCTTTGTGTTCGTCCTTGAATCTTCGTCTTCCGCTGTGCATCCCCAGGGGTTCCTCCGTGATTGACGTACGATCACTGATGTTGATTGGGTGTTTTCTCCCCTGATTGCTCGGCCCATCCGCTTACTTGCATGCGCCCTGTCAGTGATCGCGGATCTTGCTGCAGCTCGTCTTTGTTCTCTTTGTACTGCGGATTTCCCACCACTGCTTCCCGCCTTCTTTCTCCTCCACTTCATTCGCTTAGCTGTAGGGGAATCGCTGAGGTGATTGTGCTAACCTGCAGACACCCTGTCCCTGAGATCCGCGCTACCCTTCGTTCAACTGTGTCCGCAGAAGCCAGCGTTCTGTGCGTGGATCTCAGGCTGTCCAGGTCCTCCCCGCGGATGGTCCTTCCCTGCGGAGCTGCGGCCAAAGTATGCCTGACACCTTGACCTCTTGCTTTTTACTTTTCTCAAGAGTTTAAAGCGTCCTAGGAAGTGCCATAATTGTGGCAAGCTTGGGCATTAGGCACGAGAGTGCAGGGATCCCAAGAAGGAAGATGGAGATCATGGTGGTAAATATGAGGGCAAAGGAAAGGTTAAGAAGGAGTTGATAAACATGATGGATGACAGCGTGCCGACAACCAAGGGAGCGGCATTGCTCAAGCGTGGAGCCTACGGGCTTGACTCTGGCACGAACCACCACTCTTAAAGGGAAAAGGATGGGTTCATCTCCATTGGGGACACTGAACATCGCTTCAGGTGTGCCAATGGCATCCTTGTCCATGCGTAAGGTGAGGGAGATAAGTTGATCAGCATCAACGTGAACGGTGCTGAAAAAGACTTGAAGTTGGAGAATGTCGTCTACATGCCGTCTTTTACGGCGAACCTCCTGTCGGTATCCAAAATCACGGACCATGACATGACGGTCGTCTTTACGGAGGAGGAGGCCGTAATTGTCAAGAACAAGGAGATCAAGATCTCTTATACCAAGGAGAGTCTTGTCGCATAGGTCCCAAGAGCTGATTGGCTCTATGTGCTGCAGACCAAGCTCCTTGAGAGTATAAATGAGGGATATGTAGCATTTGAAGAGCCCAAGTCTCCAAATCCTGATGTAGTACCACAGGCTGTCACCCTGGTAGCCAACTCCACCAACGAAACAGATGCTGAGCTGTGGCACAGGCCGTTTGGCCATGTGGCTGAAAGCACACTACAAGCTATGTAGCAGCACGAAATGGTTCATGGGATGGAGGGATGCAAGGCCAAGGATGAGGGAAAGTACAAGAAGCTGTGTGAGTCATTCCCCCAAAGCAAGTCGAGGAGAAAGCCCTTTGAGCGTAATGGGCAACGTACGGTAGTAATCTTGGACCTGATTCACTCTGATGTGTGTGGATCAATCCGCACTCCTTTGAACGAAGGCAGCAAGTATTTCTTGACCTTCATCGATGACCACAATCGGAAGATGTGGATCTACTTCCTCAAGAAAAAGGGAGAGGTCAAGGAGAAGCTGTAAGAGTTTGACGCGATGGTAGAGCAGCACACAATCAAGAAGGTCAAGGCACTGCACATGGACAACGGTGGTGAGTACGAGGCGTGCAAAGGCTGGTTGAGCCAACATGGCATCAACGACCAGACCACAACGTCTTACACCCCCCAATTGTTGGGAAAGGAGCCATCTGGCTCAATTTCAGGTCCACAGGAGCAAGTTCCAGGAAACTTCCAGATGCCTGCTCCGATGGTCGATCTGTCTTCATCATTGGAAAGATCAGGTGGCAAATTATCTACAGTCCAAGTTTCAGGCCGATCCAACGGTCGGATTGGGAGATATGAATTTTCGAAGTTTCAGGGGTCATGGACCGCCGATGTCTGGGTAGCCATGGCTGATGGCTCCATGCCTTAGCCTGAGAAAGGAAAAAGGCAAGAGGTCCAGGGTCAAGACCTGATGGGAGAAATATCCAAAAAGGTCCTTGGTCTTAGGATTGTCTTGTCAGAGTGTGCTGACTAGGATAAAGGTACCTCTCTTCACTTTTTAGGTGAGGTGAGATCCTTGTGTGCTAGCCATGGACACATGGCGATTGTCCATGGGTTTGTGGATGATGTGACCACTAGGAGTGTGCCATGAGAGCATTCTCTAGCTCTCTAGGTCGTGTGTGACTGGTCAGCCTGAT
>SZWC01002915.1:112377-142767 GCA_023375785.1 Penium margaritaceum
TGGACTCTAGTGTGTGAGCCTTAGCCTCCATGGCTAAGTGGTGTGGCTTGTGAGAGGGCTGGCTTGCCCAAGCTCTAGCTCTATATGTACTCCATCATTTTGAGTGATTCAACAACCATTCTTCAGCACAAGTGATGCCCTTTCAGTCCCACATGCTCGCTGCTCCAAGGCTCCCTCTCTCCTCCACATCCAACATTTGGTATCAGAGCCAGATTCTGCCAGATTCAGCCGGCACAGGCCGTCACTTTGAGAGTGACGGGTTAGGGTAAAACCGTGACCAAATTTGACGATCGACCACTCGATCTTCAAGGTCGTGAGACAAGCTTTCCAACGAGCCCAAAATCGTGAAGATCCAACAGTCGGATTGAGAGTTATGCTCAACGAGGTTGGCCAGGGCTACACTCTTCTCTATGAGTAAGACTGTCGCCTTGTGATGACCATAACTCTCTTGTTTCTTTGTCAAATATAAAAATTGGCACATGCGAATTGTATTATTTTTCCTAAGCTTTCCATTAATGCAAAAATATTTGCATTCCATTGATTTGTTTGGGAGAAACGCCGTTTACAAGCTGGCTGGTCTGAGTTGGAGTAGGAGCAGAAGCATACCCTGTTTTCAAGAGGGCATATCTTTCAAAATCCCCTATTGATGACCCTGTTTTATGGGTCTATCTGAACGTTTTTGAGCTGCATTTTCCAGTGGTAGGCTCAGTTTTTCCAAATTCCCAGTCTGCTGGCATCTACAGTCCATTTTCTGTCAGACAGATTTCTGGCAGAAGCAGCAGCAGAAGCAGGGGTAGCGCCGCCATCCAAGGGCAGCGCTGAGCATCACCAAGGCTCAAAATGGCAGCAGCTGGCGTTGTGACGGCAGCTCAGCCTTTGGAGAGGCTGGAGGGATGCACCAACTTCACGTTTTGGAAGATCCGTACCCGCATCCTTTTGGAGGAGAGGGCCTTGTGGGAGGTGGTGAGCGGCGACGAGCCGACTCCAGTTCCACAAGCAAAAGGCATCACCGTAGCGCAGGTAGTGGCGGGGAAGACGCCGCAAAAGGGTGCAGCTGATGGGAGTTCTTCTGCAGCTGTACTAGTGACGTATGAAGAGTGGAAGAAGAAGGACAGGCAGGCCTACAGGTTGCTTGTCAACACCATCTCCAACCCGCATCTTCAGTACGTGAGTGACAAGGCTACTGCAAAGGAGGGATGAGACACGTTGTGCAAGAAGTATGAGAGTAAGGATCCTGCATTCCTCATGCTTTTGGAGGAAAAGATGATGGCACTGAAAATGCAGGGTGGTGAAGGGATGGAGGCGTACCTGGAGAGGGCAAAGGAGCTGGCGAAGCAGCTGAGAGCGGCCGGCAACCCTGTGGAAGAGACGCGCTACATCTTCCTCTTGCTGAGGGGACTCCCAGCCAGCTACAACACGGTGCGAGAGACGCTGGAGTGCCAGCCAACTCTCGACCTTGACTTCATCTGCACACACCTGGTACAGGTGGAATTGCGTCGCATTACAGCAAAGCGCAATGGCGGAGGCAGCGGTGAAGCAGCTTTTGTGGCCACGAGCTCACGCAACCAGCNATGTGACCACTAGGAGTGTGCCATGAGAGCATTCTCTAGCTCTCTAGGTCGTGTGTGACTGGTCAGCCTGATTGTTAGGCTGATTTCCTCCCTTGTGTGAGATTGTGGACTCTAGTGTGTGAGCCTTATCCTCCATGGCTAAGTAGTGTGGCTTGTGAGAGGGCTGACTTGCCCAAGCTCTAGCTCTATATGTACTCCATCATTTTGAGTGATTCAACAACCATTCTTCAGTACAAGTGATGCCCTTTCATTCGCACATGCTCGCTGCTCCAAGGCTCCCTTTCTCCTCCAGATCCAACAGAGTAATGGAGTTAGCGAACGGATGAACCAGAGTATCCTCGGCATGACACGAAGCATGCTCTTTGACGCCAGACTCCCATCTCGCTTCTGGGCTGAAGCTGCAAGAACTGCTTACCACCTTGTGAATCTCACTATGAGAGCTGCCCTTGGAGGGCATGGTCAGAAGCAGCAAGAGAAGCAGCTTAGGATGCCACAGGGGGCTTGGTGAGGGAAGAAGCCACACTTGAGAGTCTTTGGCTCTACAACCTGGGTAAAGATCCAAGGAGGAGAAGGAAGTGGCAAGCTGGATGCACGTGCTCACAAGTGTGTAATGGTCAGATACGACACTGCACACAAGGCACATAGGCTATGGGACCAAGCAGCTGGAAAGCTCATCAGGAGCCCAGAAGTCGAGTTTGAAGGAGGGACCCTCGACAAAGGAGAGTTGCTGGATCCTGTCCATGTTCCCAAATCAGGAGAGTGGGTTGTATTGCTCGAGTCAGGTGATCAGGCACCTGAGAACTGGCAGATGGTGCCAATGAAGGATGGTGCTGTAGGGAGAGTGGCTGTACAGGCTAACACAGCGACAGACTCTGATAGTGAGTCTGATTCCTCCGAGGCCTCTCAGTCAAACCCTGAGGCCAGTGGCTCTTCCTCAAATATCGGATCACTAGCAGCGAAAGAGCAACAAGAGCAACTAAGCCTTGAAGCACCACCAGCAACACTCCGACGTAGTATGCGCCCGAAGAAGCCTCCGTCCAAATACGATGCTGAGAGTGCGGAATGGACCGGACTCAGCTGGTCATGCTTGGCTGAGGGAGAGCCTGTGACCGTAACGGAGGCTATGAAGATGCTAGATGCGGCCAAGTAGAAGGAGGCGGTGGATAGCAAACTCGCTTCCATTGAAGAGAACGAAACATGGATTCTGGTGGACAGGCCCCAAACGCGAACGTGGTGGGGTCAAAGTGGGTACTCCGGAAAACGGTCAAGTAGGATAGTACTATGGACAAGTACAAGGCAAGAGTTGTGGCGAAGGGGTTTTCCCAGCGTGCAGGCTCAGAGTACGTGGAGACCTTCGCGCCTGTCATCACCTTTGCCTCTATCAGATCCATGTTGGGCATTGCTACTGCATAAGATGTGGAGGTCCACCAGATGGATGTCAAGACAGCTTTCCTCTACGGGGAAGCTAGAAAAAGATGTACTGATGGAAGTGCCCGAGGGAGTGAAAACTCCAGAGGACAAGGTATGCAAGCTGGTCAAAGCACTCTACGGGCTCAAACAGGCCCCAAGGATGTGGTACAAGGACATTGTATTGATCTGATATGCTCCTCGTCCATCGCTGAAATTTGGACGGGTAGAGGACGGACTAGGCATGCAATGCTCCTTTGGAGTAAGTCCCCTAAGTCTGGTCCAGATAGACAAGGCATGCACTGCTCCTTTGGAGCAAGTTCCCTTGGTCTTAACTGGATAGTATAGCCAGCAAACACTACTAGGACAACTCCTTGTGGCTTAGACGTTCTAGAGTTAGTCTTTGGAGCAAGAGGTCCCCAGGTCAAATCGTAGCCCAGTGACTAATTTTTTTAATGACCAAAAGGGGGACAGGAATGTTCTGAGAGACATCTTAGAACATTCCAAGGTCCTTCTTGGTGGCAGGTGCCACTTGGCGGTCACAGGGAGCACCATGTAGGCAAGGGGGATGACGCAATCCAGATTTCCCCCAAAGTGGCTCATCAAAGGAGTCACTGCGCGCCTAGGCTAGAGGCTGGCTCTTGGACTATAAGAACCTATCAGTTGTCTGTCATTGAGTACAGTTCTTACCTTTGAGAATCCTTACAGAGTTCTCCACCAGAGGCAGACACTAAAGAAGTATTGGTTGGTCTAAGCCCCAGTTGTTAGCTCCTTGCGCGAAAGTGACCAGGTGCTAAGGACACAGTGCAAGGAAGTGATTCCTATGAACTGCTCAGTGTGGAATCTTGGCTCTGAGGGTGATATCACCTCGTGGTTGCAATATTAAGAGCGGTCCGTGGGAACCATTGTGTCGGAACCCTTTTTCTAGACCGTCGCCTAAGGCAGGTTGAGAGATGGATGACTTCATGGCCGGGCTCACCTTCACGCACTGCCAGAACGACCCTAGTGTCCATGTGCGGGAGGATGAGTAAGGCTTTATGCTGGTTGCACTATACGTGGATGACCTGATCATGTGCTCGTCATCAGTCGACCTGTTGAACAAGCTGAAGACAGATCTCAGCAATAGGTTCAAGATGAAGGACATGGATCCGCTCGAGTTCTATCTCGGGATAGCCGTCCACCGCAATCGAGCAACAGGTACCATCGAGCTGAACCAAACCAAGTACATCATGGAGGTCCTCAAGCACTAGAAGATGGAGGACTACAAGCCCATCAGCACACCCATGACAACACCCATCAAGCTCTCCTCCCCCATGAGCCACAGCACGGAAGCAGAATAGCGTGAGATGGAGAACATTCCCTACCAGTCTGTTGTTGGCAGTCTCATGTATGTCATGGTGGGAACACGCCCTGATATTTGCTTTGCTATGGGACAAGTGAGCAGGTTTATGATCAATCCAGGGCCATAGTAGTGGCAAGCACTCAAGCGCATCATACGCTATCTACAGAAGACACGACACATGGGATTCCAGTTTGGAGGCCAAGAGGGATCTGACCCACTACGGCTGGTTTGCTACACAGACGCCAACTCAGGAGGAAGAATCGATGACCGAAAGTCCACCTCAAACTTCGTGTGCCTCTTGAATGGAGGTACTGATTCGTGGGCAAGCAGAAAGCAAGACAGTGTCTCCCTCTTTACCGCTTAGGTAGAGTATATCGCTCTGTCAGAAGCATGCAAGGAGATAAAGTGGCTGCGCAGTTTGTTTGTCGAGATAAAAGTGCCACAAACGGAAGTAACAGAGGTCCGCATCGACAACAAGAGTGCCATGAAAACGGCACAAGATGATGTCATCTCCCGGCGGATCAAGCACATCAATATCAGGTACCACTTCTCACGCGACCTCGTTGTAAAGGAGATCGTGGACCTGGAATACGTAGACACCAAGAAGATGGTGGCAGATTGTATGAGAAAGGCGCTTGACAGCGAATTGCACTCTGTAGGTACTCGAGGCATCGGTATGGTCAACGTAGCAGACGAAGACTGAGACCAAGATTGCTGGAGAGAGGAGAGATCTCACAACTAATGGACGGAGGAGCAAGGGAGAGTTTGTTGACCTGATATGCTCCTTGTCCATCACTGACACTTGGACAGGGACAAGACGGACTAGGCATGCACTGCTCCTTTGGAATAAGTCCCCTAAATCTGGTCATGATAGACAAGGCATGCACTGCTCCTTTGGAGCAAGTCCCCTTGGTCTACACTGGATAGTATAGCCAGTAAATACTACCTAAGACCACTCGTTGTGGCTTAGAAATTCCAAAGTTAGTCTCTGGAGCGAAATGTCACTGGGTCACTGGGTCAAATCCCAGCCAAGTGACTAATTTTCTTTGTAACCAAAAGGAGGATAGGAAGGTTCTAAGAGACATCTTAGAACATTCCAAGGTCCTTCCTGGTGCCTGGTGCCACTTGGCGGTCACAGGGAGCGCCATGTAGGCAAGAGGGATGACGTAATCCAGATTGCCCTCCAAGGAGCCACTGCACGCCTAGGCTAGAGGCTGGCACTAGGACTATAAGAACCTATTAGTTGCCTGTCATTGAGTACAATTCTTACCTTTGAGACTCCTCACAGAGCTATCCACCAGAGGCAGACACTAAAGAAGCTTTGGTTGGTCTAAGGCCCAGGAGTTAGCTCCTCGTGCGAAAGTGACCAGGTGCTAAGGACACAGTGGAAGGAAGTGATTCCTATGAACTGCTCAGTGTCGAACCTTGGCTTTGAGGGTGATATCACCTCTTGATTGTAATACCAAGAGCGGTCGGCAGGAACATTGTGTCGGAACCCGTTTTCTAGACCGTCGCCTCAGGCAGGTTGACAACATGTACCGCCTGTTGGGAACGACCAAGATCCCGTGCGAGCAGAGTCTTGCAGCAGTGGTGCAGGCCATAGATGGTAAAATCTGGCATGCGCGCTACGGCGACATCGGCATGCGCGCCTTGTAGCAACTTCAAACGAAGCAGATGGTACGTGACTTGTCCAAATTTGAGCAGTAGTTGTACATCGGCTGTTTGGAGGGGAAGTAACATCGTGAGGCATTCTCTAGAGCAGGAGAGGGTGCAAAGGAGGTACGTGAGCTGGTCCACACACCCTTGTGTGGCCCGATGCAGACCCAGAGCTTTGGAGGCTCTAGGTATTTTCTAACCTTCATTGATGATTTCAGCCGTTACACTGCTCTGTACTTTCTTTCTTCCAAGGACCAGTGCTTTGAAAGGTTCAAAGAGTTCAAGGCAATGGTGGAGAACCAGACTGGCAAGACGATCAAGGCATTGCGCAGTGACCGTGGTGGAGAGTACCTGAGTAAGGAGTTCCAAGACTACCTTAGCAGCAGGTATCAAGGTGCAGCGGACTGCGCCATACTCTCTACAGCAGAACGGCATGGTAGAACATGCCAACCGCACCATCGTTGAGTTTGCGCGCTCCATGCTACACGCGGCTCGGCTCACCTATGAATTCTGGGCCGATGCAGTGAACACTGCGGTGTACATCAAGAACCACAGTCCATTCAAATCCCTGGAGTAGATGATGCTGTATGAAGCGTGGTTTGGCAAGAAGCCAAGCGTGGGTCATCTTCGCGCGTTTGGCAGCTTGGCACACATGCGCGTGCCAAAGGAGGAGCGGCAGAAGAGGGACACAAAGAGAGCACATATGATGATGATCGGCTATGACATGACAAAAAAGGCTTATCGCCTCTATTAGAGGGATACAGGCCACGTCATCATCTCCAGGGATATCGTTTTCAATGAAAGCAACGTCATCGGCACCAACATCATGTACAAAGAGGAAGCAGAACCAGCAGCTGATGAAGTAGTGAGAGCAGACACTCTTCCTGATCGAGTCTCCCCTGACCCTTCCTCTACTGTAATAGTGGGAGAACCACTCTACTCTCCCATGTCTGATGTAGCAAAAACAACAGCCTCATCGGTAGAAGCAGAGGAAGGAGATACACCACCACCAACAGCAGTAGTTGTGCCAGCAGCACCACGCAAGCCGCCTACTAACGCTCGAGTACCAGGTCACAGGTACCCTCTTAGGGTACGCTACTAGCCTGGTGAGTGCGGCCATTTCCGAATGCTACAGAAACTTGAACAAATGAACATCGCCGTTGCAGCAGATTCAGATGAGCCATCATTATATAAGGAGACCATGGCTGCACTAGATATAGTAGATTGGGTGCAAGCCGTACAGCAGGATATACAGTCACAGTTGGACAATGGCATGTGGGAGCTGACTGAGCATCCACCTGGACGCAAGGTGATCAAGTGTAAGTGGGTGTTTAAGAAGAAGCGGGGAGCAGATGGTAACCTAGAAAAGTACAAGGCAAGGCTGGTCAAGGGTGACTCACAGCTGGAGTGCATTGACTACGTAGAAACATTTCTCCTTGTTGTAATGTTTGCCTCTGTGTGTACGCTCCTCTCCTATGCAACAGCTGAGGATTTTTAGATTCATCTCATGGATTTCAAGACAACATTCTTGATCGGTGACTTGGAGGAGGACATCTACATGGAGCACCTAGAGGGATTCGTCATGGATGGCCAGGAGTACCTGGTTTACAAGTTGCAGAAGTCGCTCTACGGCCTCAAGCTAGCGTCGCGTGCTTGGAACCAGAAGTTGGATGCAGTGCTACAGTGCATGGATTTCAAGCGTAACGAGTGTGACAACAGTGTTTATCACTAGCAGCATGGGCATGAGATCCTCATGATCATTGTCCATGTGGATGACATGCTCCTCCTTTCCGACATCATGTCTATACTACAAGAGTTCAAGGAGGCCATGTAGGAGCGCTTCTAGATGTCTGATCTCGGGGAGGCATCATACTTCCTTAGTATCCAGATCACGCGTGACCGCAAATCATGCTCTCTCTCACTACAACAGAGCTGGTACATCAAGGATGGTTTACATTGGTTCGGCATGGCAGAGGCAAAACCCATCGGCACGCCGCGTGAGATGCGACAGTACCTCATGAGTCTCATTGGAGAAGTATATGCAACTGAGCGGCAGAAGTACCAGAGCGCTGTCGGCAGTCTCATGTACATGATGGTGGCAACGAGCCGGACCTCGCACAGGCTGTGAGCGCTGTGAGCCAGCACATGACTAATCCCGGATATGAGCTCTAGACGGCAATGAAGCAGATCTTCCGCTACCTTCGTGGAACCATCAACATCGGCATCACCTACTATGGCAACGACAACAGCATCATCGGCTACACAGACGCAGATTGGGTTTCAAACCCTCAGGACCGCAAGTCCATCTCTGGACATGTGTTCCTCATGAATTGCGGGACCATGAACTGGTCTAGCAAGCGGCAGGTGGTTGTAGCCACCTCAAGCACGGAAGCTGAGTACGTCTCTCTCAGATTTGGAGCCACGGAAGCACTTTGGCTTCAGCGTCTCATGGCGGAGATGAGTGGGAGTACAACAGTTCCAGATCTTGTGCGCATCGACAACCAGAGTGCAATCACACTTGCCAAGGATCCTGAGCACCATGCCCACTCCAAGCACATTGACATCGCATATCACTTCATCAGGTACATGGTACAGGAGGGTACTATCAAGATGGAAAGTACTCTAACCAGCAAGTAGATCGGTGATTTCAGTACCAAGCCAGTGATCCGTAAGAAGCAGCAGTTCTGCATGAAGGCATGTAGAATCAGCCCACTCTAACTACGACAAAGTGGGAGATTGTTGGGAAAGAAGCCATCCGGCTCAGTTTCAAGTCCACAGGAGTAAGTTCCAGGAAACTACCAGATACCTGGTCTGATCGTCAATCCGACTTCTTCATTGGAAAGATCAGGTGACAAAATTTCTACTTATCTAACAGTCGGATTGAGAGATGAATTTTCAAAGTTTCTGGGATCATGAACCGCCGGTATCTAGGTGACCATGGGCGATGGCTCCATGCCTTAGTGTTGGGAAAGGAGCCATCCGGCTTAGTTTCAGGTCCACAGCAGCAAGTTCCAGGAAACTTCCAGATGCCTGCTTCGATCGTCAATCGGTCTTCACCATTGGAAAGATCAGGTGGAAAATTATCTACGGTCCAAGTTTCAGGCCGATCCAACGGTAGGATTGGGAGATATGAATTTTCGAAGTTTCGAGGGTCATGGACCGTCGATGTCTGGGTGGCCATGGGTGATGGCTCCATGCCTTAGCCTGAGAAAAGGAAAAGGCAAGAGGTCCAGGGTCAAGACCTGATGGGAGAAATATCCAAAAAGGTCCTTGGTCTTAGGATTGCCTTGTCAGAGTGTGTTGACTAGGATAAAGGTACCTCTCCTTACTTTTTAGGTGAGGTGAGATCCTTGTGTGCTAGCCATGGACACATGGCGATTCTCCATGGGTTTGTGGGTGATGTGACCATTAGGAGTGTGCCATGAGAGCATTCTGTAGCTCTCTAGGTCGTGTGTGACTGGTCAGCCTGATGGTTAGGCTGATTTCCTCCCTTGTGTGAGATNTATCAGAGCCAGATTCTGCCAGATTCAGCCGGCACAGGCCGTCACTTTGAGAGTGACGGGTTAGGGTAAAACCGTGACCAAATTTGACGATCGACCACTCGATCTTCAAGGTCGTGAGACAAGCTTTCCAACGAGCCCAAAATCGTGAAGATCCAACAGTCGGATTGAGAGTTATGCTCAACGAGGTTGGCCAGGGCTACACTCTTCTCTATGAGTAAGACTGTCGCCTTGTGATGACCATAACTCTCTTGTTTCTTTGTCAAATATAAAAATTGGCACATGCGAATTGTATTATTTTTCCTAAGCTTTCCATTAATGCAAAAATATTTGCATTCCATTGATTTGTTTGGGAGAAACGCCGTTTACAAGCTGGCTGGTCTGAGTTGGAGTAGGAGCAGAAGCATACCCTGTTTTCAAGAGGGCATATCTTTCAAAATCCCCTATTGATGACCCTGTTTTATGGGTCTATCTGAACGTTTTTGAGCTGCATTTTCCAGTGGTAGGCTCAGTTTTTCCAAATTCCCAGTCTGCTGGCATCTACAGTCCATTTTCTGTCAGACAGATTTCTGGCAGAAGCAGCAGCAGAAGCAGGGGTAGCGCCGCCATCCAAGGGCAGCGCTGAGCATCACCAAGGCTCAAAATGGCAGCAGCTGGCGTTGTGACGGCAGCTCAGCCTTTGGAGAGGCTGGAGGGATGCACCAACTTCACGTTTTGGAAGATCCGTACCCGCATCCTTTTGGAGGAGAGGGCCTTGTGGGAGGTGGTGAGCGGCGACGAGCCGACTCCAGTTCCACAAGCAAAAGGCATCACCGTAGCGCAGGTAGTGGCGGGGAAGACGCCGCAAAAGGGTGCAGCTGATGGGAGTTCTTCTGCAGCTGTACTAGTGACGTATGAAGAGTGGAAGAAGAAGGACAGGCAGGCCTACAGGTTGCTTGTCAACACCATCTCCAACCCGCATCTTCAGTACGTGAGTGACAAGGCTACTGCAAAGGAGGGATGAGACACGTTGTGCAAGAAGTATGAGAGTAAGGATCCTGCATTCCTCATGCTTTTGGAGGAAAAGATGATGGCACTGAAAATGCAGGGTGGTGAAGGGATGGAGGCGTACCTGGAGAGGGCAAAGGAGCTGGCGAAGCAGCTGAGAGCGGCCGGCAACCCTGTGGAAGAGACGCGCTACATCTTCCTCTTGCTGAGGGGACTCCCAGCCAGCTACAACACGGTGCGAGAGACGCTGGAGTGCCAGCCAACTCTCGACCTTGACTTCATCTGCACACACCTGGTACAGGTGGAATTGCGTCGCATTACAGCAAAGCGCAATGGCGGAGGCAGCGGTGAAGCAGCTTTTGTGGCCACGAGCTCACGCAACCAGCAGCAGCAGCAGTAGTCTGGGCAGCAGAGAGGCAAAAAGAAAGGCAAATGCCACAACTGCCAGAAAGAGGGACACTAGGAAAAGGACTGTTTCAAGCTCGAGGGACCAGAAGGAGCAGCAGCAGCAGCAGTCATCGCAGTAGCAACAACAAAAGCAGCAACAGGAGAAGCAGCAGTCACAGCATCGTCAGCAGCAGCAGCAGCAACAGCAAAACCAGGCTGGTGTGCGCCACTTTGGCAACATGAATGTGGCCAAGGAGGTACGCGACCGTCTCTTCATGGTGAAGTCTGACATGTCGCAGGTGGAGAAGGTGAATCTCGCATGGTACAAGGACTCAGGGTGTACCAAGAGCCTCACACATCACAATGAGTGGTTTACGCAGTTGCTGTCCATCCCTCCCCGTCCTATCGCTATGGGTGATGATCGGGTGGTGTATGCTGAGGGGATTGGGATTGTGGAGATGTGGTTGGAGACCCCACGTGGCATTGAAGTGGGAGTGTTCCATGGCGTGCTGTATGTACCTGATACTGCATTCAACCTCCTCTCAGTCTCCTCTCTTGCAAACACAGGACGTCGTCTTCGATGATGACTATGGCTACATCCTCAACAAGGATACAGGAGAGGAGCTGGCCAGGTCAGTGAAGGAGGGCGACATGTACCGCTTGCTGGGGGCGACCAAGATCCCGCGTGAGCAGATTCTTGCAGTAGTGGTCCAAGCGACAGATGGCAAGATCTGGCATGCGCGCTACGGCCACATCGGCATGCGCGCCTTGCAGCAGCTTCAAGCAAAGCAGATGGTGCGTGACTTGCCTACCATCTCTAACTTTGAGCAGCAGTTATGCATCGGCTGTTTGGAGGAGAAGCAACACCGGGAGGCGTTCTCTGGAGCAGGGGAGCGTGCGAAAGAGGTGTTAGAGCTGGTCCACACGGACTTGTGCGGACCGATGCAGACCCAGAGCTTTGGAGGCTCTAGGTACTTCCTGACCTTCATTGATGATTTCAGCCGTTACACTGCTGTGTAGTTCCTTCCTTCCAAGGACCAGTGTTTTGACAGGTTCGAGGAGTTCAAGGCCATGGTGGAGAACCAGACTTGCAAGAAGATCAAGGCGCTACGCAGCGATCGCGGTGGAGAGTGCCTGAGCAAGGAGTTCCAAGGACTACCTGTCATTCAAGGCGCGGCGTACCGCGCCGTACTCGCCGTAGCAGAACGGTGTAGCAGAACGTGCCAACTGTACCATTGTGGAGTTGGCGCGCTCCATGGTGCACGCGGCTCGGCTGACCTACGACTTCTGGGCTGAAGCCGTGAGCACTGCGGTCTACATCAAGAACCACAGTCCAACTAAGGCGCTGGAGCAGATGACGCCGTACGAGGCGTTGTTCAGCAAGAAACCGAGCGTGGGTCATCTCTGAGCATTTGGCAGCCTGGCGCACATGCACGTGCTGAAGCAGAAGCGGCAGAAATGGGACGCAAAGAGTGCGCAGATGCTGATGATTGGCTACGACATGGCAAGCAAGGCCTATCGCCTCTACGAGAGGGATACAGGCCACGTCATCATCTCCAAGGATGTCGTCTTCAACAAGAGCAACGTCATCGGCACCAACATTATCTGTAAAGAGGCAGCAAAACCAGCAGCTGACGAGACAGTGGGAGCAGAAATCCTTCCTGACCTTGTCTCTCCTGATCCTTCCTCTACTGTGACAGTGGGAGAATCACTGTACTCTCCCATGTCTGATGCAGCAGATACAACAGCCTCATTGGCAGAAGTAGAGGAGGGAGATGTAGCACCTCCGGCAGCAGCAGTTGTGCCAGCAGCACCGCGCCAGCCGCCCGCTAACGCTCCAGCACCAGGTCGCAGGTACCCTCTTAGGGTGCGTTACAAGCCTGGTGAGCGCGGCCATTTCTGGATGCTACAGAAACCAGAACAGATGAACGACGCAGTTGCAGCAGATTCAGATAGCCATACAAGGAGGCCATGGCTGCACTGGATGCAGCAGATTGGGCGCAAGCCGTGCAGCAGGAGATACAGTCGCAGCTGGACAACGTCATGTGGGGGCTGACTGAGCGTCCCCCTGGACGTAAGGTGATCAAGTGCAAGTGGGTGTTCAAGAAGAAGCGGGGAGCAGATGGTAACCTGGAAACGTACAAGGTGAGGCTGGTCGCCAAGGGCTACTCGCAGCAGGAGGGCATCGAATTCACAAAATTATGCCCCTATTGCAAAGTTTGCCTCTGTGCGCACGCTCCTCTCTTATGCAGCAGCTGAGGACTTCGAGGTTCACCACATGGATGTCAAAACGACATTCTTGAATGGTGACTTGGAGGAGGAGATCTACATGGAGCAGCCGAAGGGGTTCGTCATGGATGGCCAGGAGTACCTGGTTTGCAAGCTGCAGAAGTTGCTGTACGGCCTCAAGCAAGCGCCGCGTGCTTGGAACCAGAAGTTGGATGCGGCGTTGCAGTGCATGGGGTTTGAGCGCAGTGAGTGTGACTATAGCGTGTATCGCTGGCAACATGAGCATGAGATCCTCATCATCATTGTCTATGTGGATGACATGCTCCTCCTTTCCAACAGCATGTCTGCACTGCAGGAGTTCAAGGAGGCCATGCAGGTTCGCTTCCAGATGTCTGATCTCGAGGAGGCGTCATACTTCCTCGGCATCCAGATCACGTGTGACAGCAAATCACGCTCTCTCTCGCTACAGTAAAGTCGCTACATCAAGGACGTCCTGTAGCGGTTCGGCATGGCAGAGGCCAAACCCATCGGCACGCCGCTGGAGACGCGGCAGTACCTCGTGAGCTTCAGTGGAGAAGCAGATGTAGCTGAGGGGCAGAAGTACGAGAGCGTCGTCGGCAGTCTTATGTACCTGATGGTGGCAACCAGGCCGGACCTCGCACAGGCTTTCAGCGCTGTGAGCCAGCACATGGCTAATCCCGGACCGGAGCACCAGAAGGCAGTGAAGCGGATCTTCCGCTACCTTGCTGGAACCATCAACGTCGGCATCACCTACAATGGCAACGACAAAAGCATCATCGGCTACACAGATGCAGATTCGGCTTCAAATCCTGAGACCGGCAAGTCCATCTCTGGACATGAGTTTCTCATGAATGGAGGTGCCATGAGCTGGTGCAGCAAGCGACAGGTCGTCGTGGCCAACTCGAGCACAGAAGCTCAGTACGTCTCTCTCACCTTTGGAGCCAAGGAAGCAGTTTGGCTTCAGCGTCTCATGGCGGAGATGAGTGGGAGTGTAGCAGTTCAGTTCCTGTGCGTGTTGACAACCAGAGCGCAATCACACTCGCCAAGAATCCTGAGCACCATGCACGCACCAAGCACATTGACATCGCATATCACTTCATAAGGCACATGGTTTAGGACGGTGCTATCAAGCTAGAGTTTACTCCAACCAGCAAGCAAGTCGCTGATTTCTGCACCAAGCCAATTACCCGTGAGAAGCAGTAATTCTGCATGAAGGCATGTGGACTCAGCCCTCTCTAACTACGGCAAAGTCGGAGATTGTTGGGAAAGGAGCCATCCGGCTCAGTTTCAGGTCTATAGTAGTAAGTTCCAGGAAACTTCCAGATGCCTGTTCCGATCATCAATCCGTCTTCACCATTGGAAAGATCAGGTGGCAAATTATCTACGGTAAAAGTTACAGGCCGATCCAACGGTCGGATTGGGAGATATGAATTTTCGAAGTTTCGGGGGTCATGGACCGCCGATGTCTGGGTGGCCATGGGTGATGGATCCATGCCTTAGCCTGAGAAAAGGACAAGGCAAGAGGTCCAGGGTCAAGACCTGATGGGAGAAATATCCAAAAAGGTCCTTGGTCTTAGGATTGCCTTGTCAGAGTGTGCTGACTAGGATAAAGGTACCTCTCCTTACTTTTTAGATGAGGTGAGATCCTTGTGTGCTAGCCATGGACACATGGCGATTCTCCATGGGTTTGTGGGTGATGTGACCACTAGGAGTGTGCCATGAGAGCATTCTCTAGCTCTCTAGGTCGTGTGTGACTAGTCAGCCTGATTGTTAGGCTAATTTCCTCCCTTGTGTGAGATTGTGGACTCTAGTGTATGAGCCTTAGCCTCCATGGCTAAGTCGTGTGGCTTGTGAGAGGGCTGGCTTGCTCAAGCTCTAGCTCTATATGTACTCCATCATTTTGAGTGATTCAACAACCATTCTTCAGCACAAGTGATGCCCTTTCAGTCCCACATACTCGCTGCTCCAAGCCTCCCTCTCTCCTCCAGATCCAACACTTAGTTTGAGAAAAGAAAAAGGGCAAGAGGTCCAGGATCAAGACCTGATGGGAGCAATATCCAAAAAGGTCGTAGATTCTTGGGTTGCCTTGTCAGAGTGTACTCAATAGGAAAAATGTATCTAACCTTATTTTTTACGTAAGGTGAGATCCTTGTGTGCTAGCCATGGATACATGGATATTCTCTATGAGATTGTGGGTTATGTGACCACTAGGAGTTTTGCCATGAGAGCATTTTATAGCGCTCTAGGTCGTGTATGAGTGATCTGTCTGATTGCTAGGCTGATTTCCTATCTTGTGTGAGATTATGGACTCTAGTGTGTGAGCCTTAGCCTTCATGGCTAAGTGGTGTGGCTTGTAAGAGGGCTGACTAATCCAAGCTCTAGCTGTATATGTACTCCATCATATTGAGTGATTCAATAACCATTCTTCAGCACAACTGATGCCCTTTCAGTCCCACATGCTTACTGCTCCAAGGCTCCCTCTCTCCTCCAGATCCAACAATTATGAGGATGGAGACAATGGATGGAGATGGGAGGGGAACATCGAGTGAGAAAGAGGAGGGGTAGAAAGAGAAGGAAGACGAATAGATCCAACAGGAGGGATATAGAGAAGAGAATACAGGGTGTAACCCACTAAGGATGGACGCAGCTGGGAGAAACACTTAAGGACATGACCAGCCACCAAATACAAGGGAGGGAGGGAGACTAGCACAGGTGACGAACACTAGAAGCAGGGATGGGGACATCAAGAGCAAGCAAGGGGTGGAGAAAGCAGAGTGACGATCCTATGATGGCACCCACTGTGGTGGTGTTCATGGATGGGATACAGATTCATGAGAAAGTGATGGTGATTGATGAGTGGACACCAAGGTTGCCTACATAGGAGCTGGAGCTTGACATTGGCGCTCTTAGGATTTAAGCAGTGGATACAGGAAGGGACAATAGGAGAGATAGAGGGGGAGGAAAAGAGGAGTGGAGATAGGAGTTATGATGCCGGAGAGCACCAGGAGTGGTTGGCAAGGCGGTAGGGACTTCTAGCAGGACTTACGGACCCGGATAAAATGCTCAGGGTGGAGGAATGGTAGGTTGAGTGGCGGAGGATCTAGGAGTGGCAGGCAGCATAGAGAGAGGCACGGCGGATACGGTGTGTGTAAAGAAAATACGTCAAGTGAGAACAAGTCCACCGTGAGAGGGAGCGAAGCGAGGAGGGTGAATCCTCTTCATAGGAAGATTTGTGAGGAGATGCGCAGTCACGTGGTGCAGCGAGGGGATGCGGACATATACGAGCAGACATTGAGTCACTAACGGGGCCACGGGAGGGATGTGGCCCTGATCGTGGACTAGAGACCATGGTTAGCGAGGGGGTCAGTATGGACATAGTGACACAAAAATTCCTCTTAGAGCTGTTTCCACTTGCATCACTAAGGAAGAGGGAAGAGGAGAAAGCAATGAGCCCGGTGGGCCGTAGAGGGGATCGGAAGTTGAGATAGGATCAGATGGAAAATAGGGGCAGTGGACAATGAGGATAATGTGAGGTTGTGGGACCGGGAATCGGTGAGGGAGGAGTAGTAGTGACAGGATAGATAGCTAAAGAAACTAGACCAGCTACAGGAGAGAGGGGTGGTGATATTCCCGATAAGAAGAACCAGAGGGGTACCGCACGATGGTCTCACCTTAGGAAGAGGAAGATGTGGACAGACAGATATAGCGCCAGGGAGTGTCAAGAGAGGAGGAAGAGGTAGTGGACAGGAGGCCACAGGCACGGGCATCAGAAGCAACAGACGGCAAAGGGAAGGAGGGAGGAGAACAGTAGTGGCCATCATTGGGAGCGGTTGTGATAGTAGACATAGAAGCTGAAGTGGGACCAATTGTATTGGGCAAAGGTACTCCCTCCTCTATCTACACATGGATCCCAGCAAGTGCATTGGATTCAGTTTGAGTAGTGATGACAGTGTCCCTGGTGAGGTACACATCCCATCCCATGGATGCCGTAGGGCCTTTCTTACTCAAGGCGATGTTAAGCCTCATTCTCAGGATGCGTCCTCAGCATCAGCGTGGCTCAAATGCTGACTAGATACGATTTATGGCCATCCATGTCCTCGAGGGAGACTCGGAGGAGTTATGGCGAGAGGCCATTGGACATTCCTGCCCTGTAAATCGTCCACTACCATCACGTCGCCTACGTGAGAGAGAGGAGGAATCAAGGGAGCAGTGACTAAAGAGGATGGTGACCGAGTTTTACTAAGGGAATACGTCCAAGGCATGTGATACCTTGAACTGTACCTCATTGGCACTTCCTAGGTCGGAGATATTGGTGCGGCATGAGACGAAGCACCCCAAAAAAGAGCGGAGGATACCAGCATGAATAACAGAGACAGCGAGGCGGGCTCCTGCCGGGTTCCTTGATGCAGGTGGGGTATGGAGGGCCCTCTTGGACAGGAGCAAAGCCATGGCAACAAGGCCGTTGGGTCTGATGTTGGACTATCTTCGGTAACTCGTAGTGGGAGACAAGTAGCTCACGAGGCTTTTGGCACAGTTACTTGCCTCTCTCTGCCGGGGACAGCTCCATCCCAGAGCTTGGGGCTTATTTGCAGCAAGTAGGCTTATCGCACAAGCGAAGCCGGATGGTGGAGTATATGATTGTAGCGGGACAGGAGATTCTATACTTGCTATGGAAATGGATGGCGAGTACGAGGAGGAGCAAGATTGAGAGGACGGTGGCACCACTATAGCAGGCAGAGACTGTATCGATGGAGGGACATTGTAGTCCATACCATCATGAAGCAGCTGGTCCTACAAATATAATGGGAACTACTGAGCATCTACGTGAAGAATACATATAACTTGTTTGAGGGAGCAGCCATGTTGAATGTGGTACAGGTGAGGAGATTCGAGCCGCTCCTCCTAGCACTGGCCCTCTTTTACAATCAGTCCTTGGACCTATACTATCAATGAGGATCTCAGCCATGTGTGCTTTAGTTAGAAAGGGGAGTATGAAAGGGAGATCCTATCAGCACCTTCCTCTATACTTTAGCATAACAGGACTCACTAGAGATAACACAGGCTCCAATGGGAGGGACGGGATGGGTGCTGGACTACATGGCTGACACATACCTCCTCGGTCAGGTGTACAAATTAGAGGCGACATTCATATAACTAGAGAGGGGTTGGCCGTGGTGGGATCGGAGGTCCACCGTTGCAAATGTCAAATTTACCTACCAAAGGGGATGGGAATAAGAATCCACCATGACCATTTTCAGCTCTTGGATATTCCAACTTCTCAAATAGGGTTCAACTCTTGTCAAAACCACCTCAGACATCAACACTCGCTGTGGCCACTTCTTAACCGAACAAACAGGCAAAATAAGTAAATAATCCTCTAATAAGCGACAAACTCACAAGTGTATCCGGCTAGCGTATAAGGAGCTATTGGTCGTTCCAATTTGTCCTTTTCTGCATGTATATTACCAAGATGTCCGTTCTCTCAAGTTTAATCCACATGATTTGTCTTCCTTATGTTCATCTCTGGTTCCACGGCTTTGCCGTTGTGTCTTTGCTCTGCTCACTCCTTGCTCATCCTTCCCACGCCTTTCACTCTCAGTTCTTAAGTCTTAGCTCGTAATCATCATTCCTTACCTCAGATCGCCTCCATCTATCACTCACTATCCGTTTCGACCTCCTCTCACGGACTGCCTGTCTGCCCTGCTACTGTGCCTTATCGCTCTACCAGTGTCGAGAATCCTCCTTGTACACTCTACGACTAATTTCCTACATTGCTCATTACTTCCATTAGCATTTCCAATTTTGACAAATTGCTCTGATCCCTTCCGCTTCTACCGTTGCTTAAGTCGGTCACTCCATTCTTGTGACATGATATCAAAGCTGTCAACCTGCCTGAGGCGACCGTCTAGAAACCGGGTTCCGACACAATGGTTCCCGCCGACCGCTCTTGGTATTGCAATCAAGAGGTGATATCACCCTCAGAGCCCAGGTTCCACACTGAGCAGTTCATAGGAATCACTTCCTTGCACTATGTCCTTAGCACCTGGTCACTTTCGCACGAGGAGCTAACTCTTGGGGCTTAGACCAACCAATGCTTCTTTAGTGTCTGCCTCTGGTGGTCAACTCTGTGAGGAGTCTCAAAGGTAAGAACTGTACTCAAGGACAGGCAACTAACTGGTTCTTTTAGTCCTAGAGCCAGCCTCTAGCCTAGGCGCGCAATGGCTCCTTGGATGAGCCACTTTGGGGGAAATCTGGATTGCATCATTCCCCCTGCCTATATGGCACTCCTTGTGACCGCCAAGTGGCATCAGCCACCAGGAAGGACCTTGGAATGTTCTAAGATGCCTCTTAGAACCTTCCTGTCCCCCTTTTGGTCACAAAGAAAATTAGTCATTGGGCTGGGATTTGACCCAATGACCTCTTGCTCCAAAGACTAACTTTGGAATGCCTAAGCCACAAGGAGTTGTCCTATGTAGTGTTTTCTGGCTATACTTTCCAGTTTAGACCAAGAGGACTTGCTCCAAAGGAGCAAGTTATGGAGGATGATCCATGACAGTAGCCGACAATACAGATGTGTTGTTAGAGAAGAGATGGCATAGAACTCCACTCCTCGCATAGCTTGATAGATCTACTGAAGAAACTACATACAAATTCTTTACCTTAGGTTGATGCAATATCCCTTCCTCATGAAACACGTAATGTTTTTGTCAATCAATGGCATGCCTTGTCTATCTAGACCAGATTTAAGGGACTTGCTCAAAAGGAGCAGTGCATGCCTAGTCCGTCCTGTGCCTGTCCAAATGTCAGCGATAGACAAGGAGAATATCAGGTCAACAAACTCTCCCTTGCACCTCTGTCCATTAGCTGTGAGATCTCTCCTCTCTCTAGCAGTCTTGGCCTCAGTCTTCGTCCGTTGCGTTGACCATACCGATACCTCGAGTACTTGCAGAGTGCAATTCGCTGTCCAGCGCCTTTGTCATGCACTCTTCGAGCATCTTCTTGGTCTCCACGTATTCCAGGTCCATGATCTTCTTTGCGACCAGGTCGCGTGAATAGTGGTACCTAATGTCGATGTGCTTGGTCCACCGGGGGATGACATCATCCTATGCTATCTTCATGGCACTCTTGTTGTCGATGCGGACCTCCGTTACCTCCGTATGTGGTACTTTCATCTCGGGAAGCAAACTACGTAGCCACTGTGTCTCCTTGCATGCTTCTGACAGAGCGATGTATTCTACCTCAGCGGTAGAGAGGGAGACACAGTCTTGCTTTTTGCTTGCCCAACAGACTGTACCACCATTCACGAGGCACACAAAGCCCGAGGTGGACTTTCTATCATCGATTCTTCCTCCCGAGTCAGCATTTGTGTAGCACACTAGCCGCAGCGGGTCGCATTCTTCTTGGACTCCAAACTGGAGTCCCATGTGTCGTGTCTTCTGTAGATAACGCATGATGTTCTTGACTGCTTGCCAGTGCTGTGGCCCTGGATTGGCCACAAACCTGCTCACTTGTCCCACAGCATAGCAAATGTGAGGACGTGTTCCCACCATGGCGTACATGAGGCTGCTAATAGCAGACTCGTAGGGAATATTCTCCATCTCACACCGTTCTGCTTCCATGCTAGGGCTCCTGGAGGAGGAGAGCTTGATTTCTGTTGTCATGGTGTACTGATGGGCTTACAGTCCTCCATGTTGAAGCGGTTGAGGACCTCCATGATGTACTTGGTCTGGTTCAGCTCGATGGTGCCTGCTCCTTGATTGTGGTGGACGGTTATCCCAAGGTAGAACTCAAGTGGACCCATGTCCTTCATTTTCAACCTGTTGCTGAGATCTGTCTTCAGCTTGTTCAGTAGCTGGAAAAATGACGAGGAGATGATCAGGTCATCCATGTACAGTGCAATCAGAATCAAGCTTTGCTCATTGTTGGGAAGGGAGCCATCCGGCTCAGTTTCAGGTCCACAGGAGCAAGTTCCAGGAAACTACCAGATGCCTGCTCTGATCGTCAACCCGACTTCACCACTAGAAAGATCAGGTGGCAAAGTATCTACGGTTTAAGTTTCAGGCCGATCCAACGATCGGATTAAGAGATATGAATTTTTGAAGTTTCTGGGGTCATGGACCGCCGATGTCTGGGTGGCCATGGATGATGGCTCCATGCCTTAGCCGGAGAAAAGAAAAAGGCAAGAGGTCCAGGGTCAAGACCTGATGGGAGAAATATCCAAAAAGTTCCTTGGTCTTAGGATTGCCTTGTCAGACTGTGCTGACTAGGATAAAAGTCCTCTCCTTACTTTTTAGGTGAGGTGAGATCCTTGTGTGCTAGCCATGGACACATGGCGATTCTCCATGGGTTTGTACGTGATGTGACCACTAGGAGTGTGCCATGAGAGCATTCTCTAGCTCAATAGATCGTGTGTGACTGGTCAGCCTGATTGCTAGGCTGATTTCCTCTCTTGTGTGAGATCATGGACTCTAGTGTGTGAGCCTTAGCCTCCATGGCTAAGTGGTGTAGCTTGTGAGAGGGCTGACTTGCCCAAGCTCTAGCTCTATATGTACTCCATCATTTTGAGTGATTGAACAACCATTCTTTAGCACAAGTGATGCCCTTTCAGTCCCACATGCTCGCTGCTCCAAGGCTCCCTCTCTCCTCCAGATCCAATAATCATTCTCTCGCACATAGACACTAGGGTCGTTCTGGCAGTTCGTGAAGGTGAGCCCGGCCATGAAGTCGTCCATCTCCTTGTACCACATCCTTGGGGCCTGTTTCAGCCCGTAGAATGCTTTGACCAGTTTGTAAACCTTACCCTCTGGAGCTTTCACTCCCTCGGGCACTTCCATAGGCACTTCTTTGTCCAGCTTCCCTTAGAGGAAAGCTGTCTTGACATCCATCTGGTGGACCTCCGGATCTTTTACAGCAGTGATGCCCAACATGAATATGATGAAGAGAAATGTGATGACGGGCACAAAGGTCTCCTCGTACTCTGAGCCTGCACGTTGGGAAAACCCCTTCGCCATAACTCTTGCCTTGTACTTGTCGACAGTACCATCCTGCTGTCCACCTGAAACCATGTTCCGTTCTCTTCAATGGATGCGAGTTCGCTATCCACTGCCTCCTTCCACTTGGCCGCATCTGGCATATTCATAGCCTCCGTTACGGTCACAGGTTCTCCCTAAGCCAAGCATGACCAGCTGAATCCGGTCCATTCCGCACTCTCAGCATCGTACTTGGGCGGAGGCTTCTTTTGGCGCGTACTTCGCCAAAGTATTGCTGGTGGTGCTTCAAGGCTTAGTTGCTTCTGTTGCTCCTATGCTGCCAGTGATCCGCTGTTTGAGGAAGAGCCACCGGCCTCGGAGTTTGACTTAGAGGCCTCGGACGACTCAGACTCAGTATCAGAGTTCGTCGCTGTATCAGCCTGCACAGCCACTCTCCCTGGAACACCATTCTTCACTGGAACCATCTGCCAGTTCTCAGGTGCCTGATCACCTGACTCGAGAATACAACCCACTCACCTGATTTGGGAGCATGAACAAGGTCCAGAGACTCTCCCTTGCCGAGCGTCGTTTCATCAAACTCGACGTCTTGGCTCCCGACGAGCTTTCCAACCGCTTGGTCCCACAGCCTGTACGCCTTGTGTGCGGTGTCATATCCGACCATTACACACTTATGAATGCATGCATCCAGCTTGCCACTTCCTTCTGTTGCTTGGATCTTTGCCCAGGTCGTACAGGCAAAGACCCTCAAGTCTGAGGCGTCTGGCTTCTTCCCTGACCAAGCCTCCTGTGGCGTCCTAAGATGCTTCTCTTGCTGCTTCTTATCACGCCTTCCAAGCGCGGCTGCCAGAGTGAGATTCACAAGGTAGCAAGCAATTCTTATAGCTTCAGTCCAGAAGCGAGGAGGGAGTTTGGTGTCGAAGAACATGCTTCGTGTCATGCCGAGAATAGTCTGGTTCATCCGCTGGGCAACGCCATTACTCTGGGGGGTATAAGACGTGGTGGTCTGGTGGTTGATGCCGTATTGGCTCAACCAGCCTTTGTACGCCTCGTACTCACCACCGTTATCCGCACGTAGTGCCTTGACCTTCTTGCTTGTCTGCCGCTCTACCATCACGACAAACTCTTGCAGCTTCTCCTTGACCTCTCCCTTTGTCTTGAGGAAGAAGATCCACATCTTGCGACTGTGTTCATCGATGAAGGTCAGGAGATACTTGCTGCCTTCGTTTGAAGGACTACGGAATGATTCGCACACATCGGAGTGAATCAAGTCCAAGATTGATGCCGCATGTTGCCCATTATGCTCAAAGGGCTTTCTCTTTGCCTTGCCTTGGATGCATGGCTCACACAGCTTCTTGCGGTTTCCCTCATCCTTGGCCTTGTATCCCTCCATCCCATAAACCACTTCGTGCTGTTGCATAGCTTGGAGTGTGCTGTCGGCCACATGGCCAAACCGCCTGTGCCACAGCTCAGCATCTGTGTTGGTAGAGTTGGCTGCCATGGTGACGGCTTGGGCTCTTCCACCGCCGCATATCCCTCATTTATACTTTCAAGGGGTTTGGTCAACAGCACGTAGAGCCCATCAACTCTTCGGACCTGTAGGACAAGACTCTCCTTGGGATAGGAGATCTTATTATCCTTGTTCTTGACAATCACGGCCTCCTCCTCCGTGAAGACGACCGTCATGTCGTGGTCCGTGATTTTGGACACTGACAAGAGGTTTGCCGCAAAAGACGGCATATAGACGACGTTCTCCAGCTTCTAGGGTTACAGTCCCCCATACTCTCGCCATCAAAATCCAAAATGTTTAGGTACACACTTGCGAGCATTTATGAAACTGGTCCTGATAGACCTGCAAGTGGATGTTAAACTATCTATACAAACTTCAAGTCTTGGATGCAATTTTAGGCTTTCAATACAGAAAAGAAAAACCTGAACATTTCCGTCTCTTAACAGAAAACATGACAATGATTCCTTATCTTCTAATATTCTGTGTCAAAAATTACAGGTAATTTTTGTGTTTCTAGAAGAAATTTCATATAAGTTTCTTCTTACCTAAGCACACTTTATATCGTGAATACATTTTAACACGGTCACAAAGAGATTCATCCAAAACGTTGTGGAGCTTCACACCAACTTCCTCTACCTATACAGTTGTCATGTATAGAGTAACTTCTATGCGTTCTGCATGTGTGAATGGTGATCAATGTTTCATTGGTCGTGGAGAGAGGAATGGGATGTTATGTAGTTTCCAATCGGATTAGATTTTACACATTGGATATATCGCACACTTAAAGATTGGCCTTCAATGTTTCATAATCCCTCTTCAAGAGAAAATCTTTCTCTTTCCGCCTGTGTGAGACACAGAACAACACCTGTCTTGCAAATAAATTTATCACAACACATTTTGAAAGAACGTTCTTGTCACAACATAACCAGAGGTTGCTTGTGCAAAGTATGGAGGTCTCCATCACAATTTTTTAAGTTGGTCCATTACATATGAGAATCTTGGAGTGTGTTTCACAATGGCGCAAAATGTTCGAAGACCTTCCAAGTGTATGAGATGAGACAATGTTTGCAATGCATTTCCCAACATTATCCGGGATGCGTCATAAAGAGGCAAAACACCATGGAAATATCCATCTTTGCAGAAGAATGAGAATGCTGTGGAAACTCGCTAATGTTGTAGAATGATTTGAATGAAATAAGGTCATCTTTGCAACATCTTCTCAACAGTGAAGAGACAATCCACATTGTGGCAATTTTTGTTCTGATATGATGTCAACGTCCTAAAACCAAAAAACCAACCAAAAATATCCGATGTTGCATTGTGAGATTAATGCCTCATTAAGAAAACAAATTCATTGGAAATATCCATTGTTGCAGAAAGTTTTGAGTGCTCCAGAGAATAGAAAAAATTGCGGAACATTCCAAATGCAATTAGGTATTCTTTGCACAAAAATTTCAAGACTGTGGAAATGAATGAAATTATGGAACCAACTTTATGCCGCTTCCATGTTTATGTTATGGCAATCAGTACAGAATGTTATGGAACATTTTTTATGTTGTGGAATGAACTGACCGCCTCAACACAGAATGAACTTTGCAAAATTATCCATCACTGTGAACAACAACAAACGCAGTAGAACATTTGAAACATTCTGGAGTTGGATGATCCAAGATGCAGAATGAAGTTGGCCATGGACGCAACAACATACGGAAAGCAGGAAATACTTGACATATGGAGTGGACCTGGGAATCCTTTGCAAGCCATTTGTATCTGTCACCGTGAAAACATAAAAGGAACTTGTAAAGAAATGGATGAAAGAAAGATTTGATTTCATCAGATGTTCGAAATCAGAAATTTCTAATTCATCCAAAATAAATTACCCGTGGCCAGACTCCCTTAACACTTTGTGGCACAATTTATGGCTCCTTGTTCCAATCACCACAGCCCGTGTTAAACATTCCACACCACCTCTTGCCTCATGATGGTATCACTGCACGCCCTGCTCTGATTTTTGTTCCTTGGTCCTCAATTGCTGGAATCACAATCTGTCGCTGGATGTGTTATGCGCGATTCTGTATGGTTCATATGCCCTTGCCATCCCTCCATCGCTTTGCCTGTGCGTGCATACAAAGCACGGAAAAAGCCCCCACCTGGACAGCGTCTGCCGTAGACACCACTGGCCCTCTGAAAAAATTTAAGGCTCCTTAATCTGACCACCATAGCCCCCCTGAAAATTTTCCACACCACCTGGCTAAAAAGTACCACCTTCTGGCTAAAAAGTACGCAGAGATACCTTTTTCTCAGTCAGCACACTCTGATAGGGCAATCCAAGATTCTAGGACCTTTTTGGATATTTCTCCCATAAGGTCTTGATCCTGGACCTCTTGGCCTTTTTCTTTTCTCAGGCTAAGGCATGGAGCCATCGCCCATGGTCACCCAGATACCGCCGGTCGATGACCCCGGAAACTTCGAAAATTCATATCTCCCAATCCGACCGTTGGCTCGGCCTGAAACTTGGACCGTAGACAATTTGCCGCCTGATCTTTCCAATGTGAAGTCAGATTGACAATCAGAGCAGACATGTGGTAGGTTTCTGGAACTTGCTCCTGTGAACCTGAAACTAAGCCGGATGACTCCTTTCCCAACAATCTCCCACTTTGCGGCAGTCAGAGAGGGCTAAGTCCACATGCCTTCATGCAGAACTGCTGATTCTCACGGGTCATTCGCTTGGTGCAAAAATCAGCGACCTGCTTGCTGGTTGGAGTAAACTCCAGCTTGATAACACCCTCCTGCACCATGTGCCTGATGAAGTGATATGCGATCTCAATGTGCATCTTGCGTGCATGGTGCTCAAGATTCTTGGTGAGTGCGAATGCGCTCTGGTTGTCGATGTGCACAAGAACTGGAACTGCTGCACTCCCACTCATCTCCGCCATTAGACACTCCAGCCAAACTGCTTCCTTGACTCCAAAGCTGAGAGAGACGTACTCAGCTTCCGTGCTTGAGGTGGCCAGGACCACTTGCCGCTTGCTGCACCAGCTGATGATCCCACCATTCATGAGGAACACATGTCTAGAGATGGACTTGCAGTCCTCAGGGTTTGAGGCCCAATCTGTATCTACATAGCCGATGATGTTGTTGTGGTTGCCGTTGTACGTGATGCCAATGTTGATGGTTCCAGCAAGGTAGCGAAAGATCCGCTTCACTTTCTTCTGGTGCTCAGGTCCAGGGTTCGCCATGTGCTGGCTCACAGCGCTCACAGCCTTTGCGAGGTCCGGCCTGGTTGCCACCATCAGGTACATGAGACTGCCAATGGCATTTTGGTACTTCTGCAGCTCAGCTGCATCCGTTTCTCCATTGAAGCTCACGAGGTACTACCGCGTCTCCAACGGCGTGCTGATGGGTTTAGCCTCTGCCATGCCGAACTGCTACAAGACATCCTTGATGTAGCGGCACTGCTGCAGTGAGAGAGAGCATGATTTGCGGTCACGCGTGATCTAGATACCGAGGGAGTAAGATGCCTCCTCGAGATCAGAGATTTGGAAGCGCTCTTGCATGGCCTCCTTGAACTCTTGCAGTGCAGACATGCTGTTGGAAAGGAGGAGCATGTCATCCACATAGACAATGATGATGAGGATCTCATGCTCATACTGCCAGCGATACACATTGTAGTCACACTCGCTGCGCTCAATCTCCATGCACTATAGCGCCGCATCCAACTTCGTGTTCCAAGCACGTGACGCTTGCTTGAGGCCGTACAGCGACTTTTGCTGCTTGCAAACCAGGTGCTCCTGGCCATCCATGACGAATCCCTCCGGCTGCTCCGGAGTTGAAGTAAAATAAACTGTTTGTATACATCCTTATAGCTGGTTATGTAGACAAAGAGAGAGACGCCAGATGCTTGAAATCGGCGGTTTACGAGTACTTAATATAGATGTATACAAGTTTTTTTTTTCCGTCTACCAGATAAACTCCTAGCTACACTCCCACAATACACTCCTCCACTCTGGAAAGGGGGGGTCCTTCTACCCAGATTCCCCCCCCATCAGTTTAAAGTATATTGGGATGCTGTATTGGGGTGCTCTATGTTGTAGATTTGCCCCTCTACATGCCCAAGTGCGGCGCCGGGAGGCGCCGACGAGCCGCTAGAGAGAGGAAATTCCTTGTCGACGGACCTGGTGACTTGAGGATTGCTTGGATCTTAAAATGGAGGATTGACCCTGAAATTTGACGAGTTGTTGAATCCGGTGAAAGTTGTTTCACCGGAATCGAACTAGTAACGAGGGAGATATGGGCTTCCAAAGTTGGGGTGTGCGCGGCGGTTCTAGGAGCCGGCCGCGGTTCGACTTCCGGTGAATTATCGACCGGAACGAGTAACAAAATGCCATCTGGCGATTTTGCTCCGGAAGGTCTGCCGAGGCGTCCGGTGGATGATCCGCCGGATTTCAGGAGTGCAGTTTGTTACTGAGGGACTTAGCCAAAATCCTGGCTCGGAGTCCGAAACTCAGTAGTACAGTTTGTTACTCGGGGACTTCGTCAAAATTCCGACTGGAGGTCCGCGAACAGGTTTCGACCCACATCAATCCCCATCACCAAACTCGATGATTAACTCATCAAAACAGACCCCAAAGGCACGAGGGGCGCCACCACTACGCGTAGGGACATCCGCGCCTCCGGAATGGCGTTTTGATGGGTCCTTGATGTGTGAGGGCGCCTCGGCGGGCGACGTGGTGCACGCCGCCGACAGAGCGGCTGACTTGGGGTGCTGCGCTCCGGATGACGTAGCGGGAGCTACGGTGATCCGAATCGCGCACGGTTTGGTGCGTTGGAGAGCTCATGACTAGACCTACAATTGTTTAGATCATGTTGATGTTAAGAAACTAATGCAAAATCGCGTTATTCCCTTCGCAAAAGTGACTGTCTCACGAATGCCTTCAACTCCCAGAAACATAGCGTGAGGCGACCGGAAAGCTCACGCTTAGACGCAGAACCCGCACAAACATAGCCATGAACGCAGTAGACCCTTCGGGGCACGTTGGAACTGCCTCCACCCGGGGGCCGGTTTTCTGACAAAGGGTTATGGGCCCACAGCCCTGACCGGACTACACATCGTTCACGACTTCCGCGGCGGACGGGATTGTCGTCGGGGACGACATCGCCGTCAAACTCTGAGGTCCCGGAGTTGAAGACTGCGCAATGGCGCAGAAGGAGACGCAGGCCATCCAGAAGTATGCGGACGGCCCTGGCTTTGGGCTATGGAGGTGGCACTTTGAGATCCACCTCGCGCATAAGGGTGTGCTGCAGGTCATGTTGGGAACCGAAGTCCTCGACGAAGCGACAGCGACGGAAGCGCAGAAGGAGGCCTTCGCAAAGAAGAACACGGAGGCGCTCATGCTGCTGGTTTCCAGGACGGCTGAGTCGCAGTGGGGCTACTTCCAAGGCTGCAAGCTGGCAGCCGAGGCTTGGCAAAAACTTTGTACCATCCATCAATCCAAGTCACTGGCGAACAAAATCTTTGCCATGAAGCGACTCCTGACGGTGAGAATTGAGGAGGGAGATGATGTCATCACCACCATGCATCAGATCGAGTCGCTCGCCTCACAATGCAATGACGTGGGGTGGAAGATCGACACGCAGCTGCAGGCAATGGCCCTCCTCATGGCCCTTCCTGTCAGTTGGAGCCCTCTCATCACAGTCTTGGGAGGATGGGCAGAGGACAAGCTCACCTATGGCGCGGTCGCAGAGTACATCCGCAACGAGGCGCAGCGACGGAGCTGCGGGGAGTCCTCGTCTTCCTCATCGGCCCTCGTCACCAAAACGCGTGGTGGCGGAAGTGGGGGCAAGGGAGGTGGCGGACATGGCGGCGGCAAGAAGGGTGCCAAGAAGGGTGCGTGCTGCAACTGCGGCAAGTGTTGAAGTATTTAGTATCGTTTCCTCATCAGGTTAGAAATCAGTGGTGCGGAGGATTTCATGAAATCGCCCGCATAGGATATTTCCCAAACTGATGAGACCGTTGAGGTCAAACGGCTACAAGCCGTTAGGATTGTGCGTCCGCGCGAGACTCCTAGGAGGGTGCGGCAGATGTACTTGTACTCTATTCTGCTCTGTTTCCATCACTTCTTGATCTAAACTATTTTCTTTCTCAACATGGCATCAAGCCAAGCCTGGGTACCTCTCCGTCTTCGCTCCACTTCCGCTCTCATCCTCCATCTTCGTTAGTCGTCCCGTCTCTGTCTTTACACGTGGCGCGGAGTTGCGTGGCCATCTCCTCCGTTCGGGCCTTCGCTGTCTGTGCGTGTGCCCCCTCCTCTTCGCGTGTGGTATTGCCGCTGGTGCACTGCACCCCCGTTGGCGCAAGGCGCTCCGTTGGCGCACGTCGCCCCGTTGGCGCACGGCGCCCTGTCGGCGCGCGGCGCCCCGTTGGCGTGCGGCGCCCTGTCCACCCGGCGCGCTCCGGGCTCAGGTTCCCCTTCCTCCTCCCTCCCTCCCTCCCTTCCTCCCTCGCTGCCCCCTCTTCTCTCCTCCTCTATCCCGTCTGCCCCTCCTGCTCTTCTTCCCCCAACCTCACCAAACCAAGGGTGTGCGCGCGCTGCGTGCGCTGCGTGCGCTGCGTGCGCTGCGTGGGCTGCGTCCGTGCATGCGTGCGTGCGCGTGTGACGTGCGCGCCGTGCCTGGCTGCGTGCGTGTCATGCGTGCGTGCGCTGCGCGCGTGCGTGCATGCGTGCGTTCGTGCGTACGTGCGTGCGTAACTTGCGTGCGTGCGCTGCGTGAGCTGCGTGCGTGCGTGCGTGCG
>SZWC01002915.1:150984-214320 GCA_023375785.1 Penium margaritaceum
GTGGACGACCTGATTGTGTGCTCGACGGATTTGCCGAGCCTACAGCAGCTGAAAGAGCAGCTGAGCAGCAGATTCCAGATGTCGGACATGGGGGAGCTGGAGTACTACCTCGGGGTGAGCATTACGCGGAACCGGAGGGCGCGCACGCTTGAGCTGGGACAGGCCAAATACGTGGCCGAGGTGCTGAAGCGGTACGGCATGGAGGACTGCAAACCAGTTGGCAGTCCGGTCTCCACGACCTGTGAACTGAGTGCGGCAATGGCGCCGCAGACAAAAGAAGAGCGGGAGGATATGGCAGGGGTGCCCTACCAATCGGCGGTGGGTAGCCTCATGTACGCCATGGTGGTGACTCGACCAGACCTGGCCTACGGGGTGGGCCAAGTGAGCAGGTACGTGGCCGATCCAGGGCCACTACACTAGCAGGCGGTCAAGCGCATCCTCCTCTACCTGCAAGTGACGCGGCATGCGTGCTTGAGGTTCGACGGCAAGGGGCGGGCGGACCCCTTGCGTCTGGTCTGCTACACGGACGCAGACTACGCTGGCGATGTGGACAAGCGGAAGTCCACATCCGGCTACGTGTTCTTCCTCGCTGGTGCAGCGGTCTCGTGGTGCAGCAGAAAGCAAGACTGCATCACCACCTCCACAGTGGAAGCAGAGTACATCGCGTTGGCTGAGGCGGTCAAGGAGGCGGTGTGGCTCCGCAGGTTGCTGGGGGAGCTGGACGTGCCGCAGCAGGAGCCTATGGTGGTGCAAGAGGACAACACCGGCTCAATCTCGCTGATCAACAACCCGACGCAGCATAGGAGGACGAAGCACATTGACGTGCATTATCATTACGCACGGGACATGGTTGAAAAGGGGCAGGTGGTGCTGCAACACTGCAGCACGCACAACATGCTTGCGGATTGCTTGACCAAAGCGCAATCCGTGGACCGGCACGCATTGAGCGTGGCCGGACTTGGGATGACCAGCTATGATGGGCTGGAGGGCGCAGCGGAAGATGAGTGGGAGCAGGCAGGAGCAGCGGGCATGGCAGGTGCAAGGGGGAGAATGTTGTAGATTTGCCCCTCTACATGCGCAAGTGCGGCGCCGGGAGGCGCCGACGAGCCGCCAGAGAGAGGAAATCCCTCGTCGATGGATCTGGCGACTCGAGGATTACTCGGATCCTAAAATGGAGGATTGGCCCTGAAAGCTGACGAGTTGTTGAATCCGGTGGAAGTTGTTTCACAGGAATCGGACTAGTAACAAGGGAGATATGGGCTTCCAAAGTTGGGGTGTGCGCGGCGGTTCTGGGAGCCGGCTGCGGTTCGACTTCCGGTGAATTATCGACCGGAACGAGTAACAAAATGCCATCTGGGGATTTTGCTCCGGAAGGTCTGCCGAGGCGTCCGGTGGATGATCCGCCGGATTTCAGGAGTGCAGTTTGTTACTGAGGGACTTAGCCAAAATCCTGGCTCGGAGTCCGAAACTCAACAGTACAGTTTGTTACTCGGGGACTTGGTCAAAATTCCGACTGGAGGTCCGCGAACAGGTTTCGACCCACATCAATCCCCATCACCAAACTCGATGATTAACTCATCGAAACAGACCCCAAAGGCACGAGGGGCGCCGCCACTACGCGTAGGGACATCTGCGCCTCCGGAATGGCGTTTTGATGGGTCCTTGATGTGTGAGGGCGCCTCGGCGGGCGACGTGGTGCACGCCGCCGACAGAGCGGCTGACTTGGGGTGCTGCGCTCCGGATGACGTAGCGGGAGCTACGGTGATCCGAATCGCGCACAGTTTGGTGCGTTGGAGAGCTCATGACTAGCCCTACAAATGTTTAGATCATGTCCATGTTAAAAAACTAATGCAAAATCGCGTTCTTCCCTTTGCAAAAGTGACTGTCTCGCAAATGCCTTCAACTCCCAGAAACATAGCGTGAGGCGACCGGAAAGCTCACGCTTAGACGCAGAACCCGCACAAACATAGCCGTGAACGCAGTAGAACCGTCGGGGCACGTTAGAACTTCCTCCACCCGGGGACCGGTTTTCTGACACTCTATTGGGTAGTGTAGATGAGGGAGCCTTCTTTTTCAACTTCTGTATTTGGATGGAGTTAAGGACCCGCTGTTGTACCAGTCCGAAAAAATCCCGTGGGACACGTTGTGCAAGAAGTATGAGAGCAATGATCTTGCATTCCTCATGCTTTTGGAGGAGAAGATGATGGCATTGAAAATGCGGGGTAGCGAAGGGATGGAGGCGTACTTGGACAGGACAGAGGAGCTGGCGAAGCAGCTGAAAGGGGCCGGCAACCCTGTGGAAGACACGCGCTTCATCCTCCTCTTGCTGATGGGACTCCCAACAAGCTATGACACGGTGCAAGAGACATTGGAGTATCAGCCAACAATCAACCTAGACTTCATTTGCACACACCTGGTGCAGAAAGAACTGTGTCGCAATGCGGCAAAGCGCAATGGCGGCAGCGGTAGCAGTGAAGCAGGTTTCATGGCCATGGGCTCATGCAACCAGGAGCAGTAGCAGTCCGAGCAGTAGAGAGGCAAGAAGAAGGGCAAGTGCCACTATTTCCAGAAAGAGTGATTCAAGTTCAAGAGTGACCAGAAGAAGCAGCAGCAGTAGCAGCAAAAGCAGCAATCTCCACAGCAGCAGAAGCAATAGTCACAGCAGCGTCAGCAATAGCAGTAGGAGTAACAAAACCAGGCTGGTGTGCGCCACTTTGTGAACATGAATGTGGCCAAGGAGGTACGCGACCGTCTGTTCATGGCGAAGTCTGATATGTCACAAGTGGAGAAGGCGGATCTCGCATGATACAAGGACTCAGGGTGTACCAAGAGCCTGACACATCACAAGGAGCTGCTGTCCATCCCTCCCCGTCCCATCGCTCTGGGTGATGATCGGGTGGTGTATGCTGAGGGGATTGAGATTGTGGAGATGTGGTTGGAGACCCCATGTGGCATTGAAGTGGGAGTATTCCATGGCGTGCTGTACGTACCTAATACTACGTTCAATCTTCTCTCAGTGTCCTCTCTCATCAACACAAGACTTCGAGCAGTCTTTGACGACGACCATGGCTACATCCTCGACAAGGAAACAGGAGAGGAGTTGGCCAGGTCGGTGAAGGAAGGCAACATGTACCGCCTGTTGGGGGCGACCAAGATCCCGCGCGAGTAGAGTCTTGCAGCAGTGGTGTAGGCGACAGATGGCGAAATCTGGCATGCGCGCTATGGCCACATTGGCATGCGCGCCTTGCAGCAACTTCAAACGAAGCAGATCGTGCGTTACTTGTCCACCATCTCAAACTTTGATAAGCCGTTATGAATCGGCTGTTTGGCGGGGAAACATCATCGCGAGGTGTTCTCGGGAGCAGTGGAGCGTGCAAAGGAGGTACTGGAGCTCTTCCACACAGACGAGACCCGATGCAGACCAAGAGCTTTGGAGGCTCTAGGCATTTTCTCACCTTCAATGATGATTTCAGCCGTTACACTGTTGTGTACTTCCTTTCCTCCAAGGACCAGTAATTTGACAGGTTCAAGGAGTTCAAGACAATGGTGGAGAACCAGACTGGCAAGAAGATCAAGGCGTTGTGCAGCGATCATGGTGGAGAGTACCTGAGCAAAGAGTTCCAGGACTACCTCGTAGCGGCAGGCATCAAGGCGCCGCAGAATGCGCCATACTCGCCGCAGCAGAACGGCGTAACAGAACACGCCAATCACACTATCTTTGAGTCGGCGCGCTCCATGCTGTACGCGACTCGGTCCACCTACAACTTTTAGGCCAAAGCAGTGAACACTATGGTATACATCAAGAATCGTAGTCCAACTAAGGCGCTGGAGCAGATGACGCCATACGAGGCGTGGTTCGGCAAGAAGCCGAGCGTGGGTCATCTTTGCGCGTTTGGCAGCTTCGCACACATGTACGTGCCAAAGGAGAAATGGCAGAAGTGGGACGCGAAGAGCGTACAGATGCTGATGATCGGCTATGACGTGGAAAGCAAGGTCTATTGCCACTATGAGAGGGATACAGGCCACGTCATCATCTCCAGAGATGTCATCTTCAACAAAAGCAACGTCATTGGTACCAACATCATCTGTGAGGAGGGAGCAGAACTAGCAGCTGATGAAGCAGTGGGAGCAGATATTTTTCCTGATCCTTCTGCCACTGTGACAGTGGGAAAATCAGAAGATACAGTGGCCTCATTGGCAGAAGCAGAGGAAGGAGATGCAGCACCACCAGCAGCAGCAGTTTTGCCAGCAGCACTGCTCCAGCTGCCCGCTAACGCTCCAGTACCTGGTCGCAGGTACCCTCTCCGGGTGCGTTACGAGCCTGGTGAGCGCGGCCATTTCTGGATGCTACAGAAACTAGAATGAACGTCGCAATTATAGCAGATTCAAATGAGCCAACGTCATACAAGGATGCCATGGCTATACCAGATGTAGCAGATTGGGTGAAAACCGTCTAGCAGGAGATACAGTCGCAACTGGACAACGGCACGTGGGACCTGACTGAGCGTCCACTTGGACGTAAGGTGATCAAGTGCAAGTGAGTGTTTAAGAAGAAGCGGAGAGCAGATGGTAATCTGGAAAAGTACAAGGCGAGGCTGGTCGCCAAGGGCTACTCGTAGCAGGAGGGCATCGACTAAACAGAAACCTTTACCCATGTTGCAAAGTTTGCCTCTGTGTATACGCTCCTCTCTTATACAGCAGCAGAGGACTTCGAGATACACCAGATGGATGTCGAGACAACATTCTTGAACGGTGACTTGGAGGAGGAAATCTACATGGAGCAGCCAGAGGGATTCGTCATGGATGGCCAGGTGCACCTGGTTTGCAAGCTGTAGAAGTCGCTGTACGGCCTCAAGCAAGCGTCGCGTGCTTGGAACCAGAAGTAAGATGCGGCGCTGCAGTGCATGGGGTTTGAGCGCAGCGATTGTGACTACAACGTGTATCGTTGACAGCATGAGCATGCCATCCTCATCATCATTGTCTTTGTGGATGACATGCTCCTCCTTTCCAAGAGCATGTCTGCACTGTAGGAGTTCAAGGAGGCCATGCAAGAGCGCTTCCAGATGTCTGACCTCGGGGAGGCATCATACCTCCTTGGCATCCAGATCACGCGTGACTTCAAGTCACGCTCCCTCTCGCTACAGTAGAGCTGCTACATCAATGATGTCTTGCAGCGGTTTGGCATTGCAGAGGCTAAACCCATCAGCATGCCGCTGGAGACGCGGCAGTACCTCATGAGCTGCAATGGAGAAGCAGATGCAGCTGAGCAGTAGAAGTACCAGAAGGCAGTGAAATGAATCTTCTGCTACCTTGCTGGAACCATCAACATCGGCATTACGTACAATGACAACGACAACACTATCATCGGCTATACAGACATAGACTGGGCTTCAAATCCTGAGGACCGCAAGTCCATCTCTGGACATGAGTTCCTCATGAATGGTGGTGCCATCAGCTGGTGCAGGAAGCAGCAGGTGGTCGTGGCCACCAGAAGCACGGAAGCTGAGTACGTCTCTCTGAGCTTTGGAGCCAAAAAAGCAGTTTGGCTTCAGCGTCTCATGGCGGAGATGAGTGGGAGTCCAGCAGTTCCAGTTCCTGTGCGCGTCGACAACCAGAGCGCAATCGCACTCGCCAAGAATCCTGAGCACCATGCAAACACCAAGCAAATTGACATCGCATGTCACTTCATCAGGCACATGGTACAGGAGGGTGCTATCAAGCTTGAGTTTACTCCAACAAGCAAGCACGTCGCTCATTTCTGCACCAAGCCAGTGACCCGTGAGAAGCAGCAGTTCTGCATGAAGACATGTGGACTCAGCCCACTCTGACTGCGGCAAAGTGGGAGATTCTTGGGAAAGGAGCCACCCGGCTCAGTTTCAACTCCACAGGAGCAAGTTCCAGGGAGCCACCAGATGCGTGCTCCGATCGTCAATCTGACTTCACCATTGGAAAGATCAGGTGGCAAATTGTCTATGGTCCAAGTTTCAGGGCGATCCAACGATCAAATTGGGAGATATGAATTTTCGAAGTTTCTGGGTCATCGACCGGCGGTACCTGGGTGACCATGCGCGATGGCTCCATGCCTCTGCCTAAGAAAAGAAAAAGGGCAAGAGGTCCAAGGTCAAGACCGGATGGGAGAAATATCCAACAAGGTCCTAGCTTCTTGGATTGCCTTGTCTGAGTGTGCTGACTAAGAAAAAGGTACCTCTCCTTACTTTTTTGGTGAGGTGAGATCCTTGTGTGCTAGCCATGGACACATGGCAATTCTCCATGGGATTGTGGTTTATGTGACCACTAGGAGTGTGCGATGAGAGCATTTTCTAGCTCTCTAGGTCGTTTGTGAGTTGTCAACCTCATTGCGAGGCTGATTTCCTCTCTTGTGTGAGATTATGGACTCTAGTGTGTGAGTCTTAGCCTCCATGGCTAAGTGGTGTGGCTTGTGAGAGGGCTGACTTGCCCAAGCTCTAGCTCTATATGTACTCTATCATTTTGAGTGATTCAATAACCATTCTTCTGCACAAGTGATGTCCTTTCAGTCCCATATGCTCGCTGCCCCAGATCCAATAGTCTGCACAGCAGGAATTCAAGGAGGCCATGTAGGAGCGCTTCGAGATGTTTGATCTCGGGGAGGCGTCATACTTCCCCGGTATGCAGATTACGCGTGATTCCAAATCACGCTCTCTCTCGCTGCAGCAGAGCCGCTACATCAAGGATGCCTTGTAGCGGTGAGGCATGGCATAGGCAAAACTCATCGGCACGCCGTTTGAGATGCTGTAGTACCTCGTGAGCTTCAATGGAGAAGCGGATGCAGCTGAGCGGGAGAAGTACCAGAGCACCGTCGGCAGTCTCATGTACCTGATGGTGGCAACCAGGCCGGACCTCGCACAGGCTGTGAGCGCTACGAGCCAGCACATGGCTAATCCCGGACCTGATCACCACAAGGCAGTGAAGCGGATCTTCTGCTACCTTGCTGGAACCATCAACATCGACATCACCTACAACGACAACGACAACAGTATCATCGGCTACACAGACGCAGATTGAGCTTCAAACCCTGAGGACCGCAAGTCCATCTCTAGAAATGTGTTCCTCATGAATGGAGGGGTCATCTGCTGGTACACCAAGCGGTAGGTGGTCAAGGCCACCTCAAGCACGGAAGCTGAGTACGTCTCTCTCAGTTTTGGAGCAAAGGAAGCAGTTTTGCTTCAGTGTCTCATGGCGGAGATGAGTGGGAGTGCAGCAGTTCCTGTGCGCTTCGACAACCAGAGCGCAATCGCACTCGCCAAGAATCCTGAGCACCATGCACGTACCAAGCACATTGATATCGCATATCATTTCATCAGGCACATGGTGCAGGAGGGTACTATCAAGTTGGAGTTCACTCCAACCAGTAAGCAGGTCGCAGATTTCTGTACCAAGCCAATGACCCATGAGAAGCAAGCGTTCTGCATGAAGGAATGTGGACTCAGCCCACTTTGACTACGACAAAGTGGGAGATTGTGGGGAAAGGAGCCATCCGGCTCAGTTTCAAGTCTACAAGAGCAAGTTCCAGGAAAATACTAGATGCCTACACTGATTGTTGATCCGACTTCATCATTAGAAAGATCAGGTTGCATATTGTCAGCGGTCCAAGTTTCAGACCGATCCAACAGTCGGATTGAGAGATATGAATTTTCAAAGTTTCCGGGGTCATGGACCGCCGGTGTCTGGGTGACCATGGGCGATGGCTCCATGCCTTAGCCTGAGAAAATAAAAAGGGCAAGAGGTCCAGGGTCAAGACCTGATGGGAGAAATATCCAAAAAGGTCCTAGATTCTTTGATTGCCTTGTCAGAGTGTACTGACTAGGAAAAAGGTACCTCTCCTTACTTTTTAGGTGAGGTGAGATCCTTGTGTGCTAGCCATGGACACATGGCGATGCTCCATGGGATTGTGGGTTATGTGTTCACCAGGAGTGTGCCATGAGAGCATTTTCTAGGTCGTGTGTGAGTGGTCGGCCTGATTGCTACGCTGATTTCCTCTCTTGTGTGAGATTACGGACTCTAGTGTGTGAGCCTTAGCCTCCATGACTAAGTGGTGTGGCTTTTGAGAGGGATGACTTGCCCAGGCTTTAGCTCTATATGTACTCCATAATTTTGAGTGATTCAATAACCATTCTTCAGCAAAACTGATGCCCTTTCAGTCCCACATGCTCGCTGCTCCAAGGCTGCCTCTCTCCTCTAGATCCAACAGTTTCCTCGAACTTATTCCTGTGGACCTGAATCTAAGCCGAATGGCTCCTTTTCCAACAATCTCCCATTTTGCCGTAGTCAGAGTGGGCTGAGTCAACATGCCTTCATGTAGAACTGCTGCTTCTCACGGGTCACTGGCTTGGTAGATGAATCAGGGACCTGCTTGCTGGTTGGAGTAAATTTCAGCTTGATAGCACCCTCCTGCACCATGTGCCTGATGAAGTGATATGTGATGTCAATGTGCTTGGTACGTGCATGGTTCTCAAGATTCTTGGCGAGTGCGATTGCGCTCTGGTTGTCGATGTACACAAGAACTGGAACCACTGCACTCCCACTCATCTTCGCCATGAGACGCTGAAACCAAAGTGCTTCCTTGGCTCCAAAACTGAGAGAGACGTACTCAGCTTCCGTGCTTGAGGTGGCCACAACCACCTGCCGCTTACTACACCAGTTGATGGCACCGCCATTCATGAGGAACACATGTCCAGAGATGGATTTGCGGTCCTCAGGGTTTGAAACTCAATCTGCGTCTGTGTAGTCGCAGATGCTGTTGTCGTTCCTGTTGTAGGTGATGCCGATGTTGATGGTTCCATCAAGGTAGCGGAAGAGCCGCTTCACTGCCGTGTGGTGCTGAGGTCCGAGATTAGCCATGTGCTGGCTCATAGCGCTCACACCCTGTGCGAGTTCCGGCCTAGTTGCTACCATCAGGTACATGAGACTATCGACGATGCTGTGGTACTTTTGCCACTCAGCTGCATCTGCTTCTCCACTTAAACTCACGAGGTACTGCCGCGTCTCAAGTAGTGTGCCAATGGGTTTTGCCTCTGCCATGTCGAACCGTTGCAAAACATCCTTGATGTATCGGCTCTGCTGTAGTGAAACAGAGCGTGATTTGCGGTCATGCGTGATCTGGATACCGAGGAAGTATGATGCCTCCCCGAGATCAGACATCTAGAAGCGCTCTTACATGGCCTCCTTCAACTCCCGCAGTGCAGACATGCTGTTAGAAAGGAGGAGCATTTCATCCACATAGACAATGATCATGAGGATCTCATGCCCATGCTGCCAGTGATAGACGCTGTAGTCACACTCGCTACGCTTGGACCCTATGCATTGCAGCGCCGCATCCAATTTCTGGTTCCAAGCACGCGTTGCTTGCTTGAGGCAGTACAGCGACTTCTGCATCTTGCAAACCAGGTGCTCCTGGCCATCCATGAGGAACCCCTCTGGATGTTCCATGTAGATCTCCTCCTCCAAGTCACCATTCAAGAATACCGTGTTGACATCCATGTGGTGAACCTAAAAGTCCTCAACTGCTGCATAAGAGAGGAGCGTGCACAGTGAGGCAAACTTTGCAACAGGGGCAAAGGTTTCTGTGTAGTCGATCCCCTCCTACTGCGAGTTGCCCTTGGCAACCAGCCTTGCCTTGTACCTTTCCAGGTTGTAATTTGCTCCCCGCTTTTTCTTGAATACCCACTTGCACTTGATCACCTTGCGTCTAGGTGGACGCTCAGTCTGTTCCCACGTGCCGTTGTCCCATTACGACTATATCTCCTGCTGCATAGCTTACGCCCAATCTATCGCATCTGGTATAGCTATGGACTCCTCGTATGACGATGGCATCTAAATCTGCTGCAACTGCGACATTCATTTGTTCTGGTTTCTAAAGAATCCAGAAATGGACGTGCTCACCAGGCTTGTAGCGCACCCTAAGAGGGTACCTGCGATGTGGTGCTGGAGTGTTAGCGGGCGGTTGGCGTGTTGTTGCTGGCACAATTGCTACTGTTAGTGGTGCTGCTCCTCCCTCCTCTACTTGTGCCGATGAGGCTGCTGTATCCATCACATCTGACATGGGAGAGTAGGGTGATTCTCCCACTATCACATTAGAGGAAGGATCAGGAGAGAGTGGGTCACAAAAGATATCTGCTCCCACTGCCTCTTCAGCTACCGGTTCTGCTGCCTCTTCACAGAAAATGTTAGTGCCGATGACGCTGCTCTCGTTGAAGATGACATCCATGGAGATGATGACATGGTCCTATCCCTCTCGTAGAGGTGATATGCCTTGCTTGTCATGTCATAGCCAATCATCAGTATCTATGCGCTCTTTGCGTCTCACTTCTACCGCTTCTCCTTCGCTAAAATGACCCATGCTCGGTTTCTTGCCGAACCACGCCTCGTACGGCATCATCTCCTCTAGTGCCTTAGTTGGATTCCGGTTCTTGACGTACACCATACTGCTCACTGCTTCGGCCCAAAAGTCGTATGTGAGCCGAACCGCGTGCAGCATGGAGTGCGCGGACTCAACGATGGTGCGGTTGGCACATTCTGCTACACCGTTTTGCTATGACGAGTATGGCGCGGTACGTTGAGCCTTGATGCCACCTACAGCAAGGTAGTCCAAGAACTCCTTGCTCAAGTACTCTTCACCGCGGTGGCTACGCAGTGCCTTGATTTTCTTGCCAGTCTGGTTCTCCACCATTACCTTGAACTCCTTGAACCTGTCAAAGTACTGGTCCTTTGAAGCAAGGAAGTACACAGCAGTGTAACGGCTGAAATTATCGATAAAGGTCAAAAAATACCTAGAGCCTCCAAAGCTCTGGATGTGCATCGGGCCACAAAAGTCCGTGTGGACCAGCTCCAAAACCTCCTTTGCACGATCTCCTACTGTAGAGAATGCCTCGTGATGCTGCTTCCCTTCCAAACAGCCAATACACAACTGCTACTCAAAGTTGGAGATGGTGGGCAGGTCACGTACCATCTGCTTCGCTTGAAGCTCCTGCAAGGCATGCATGCTGATGTGACAATAGTGCGCAAGCCTGATTTTGCCATCTGTTGCCTACACAACTGCTGCAAGACTCTACTCACGCGGGATCTTGGTCGCCCCCAGCAGGCGGTACATGTCGCCCTCCTTCACCGACCTGGCCAACTCCTCTCATGTGTCCTTGTTCAAGATGTATCCGTAGTCATCATCAAAGACAACACGCAGTCCTGTGTTGGTAAGAGAGGAGACTGAGAGGAGGTTGAATACAGCATTAGGTACATACAACACGCCATGGAACACTCCCACTTCAATGCCACGTGGGGTCTCCAACCACATCTCCACAATCCCAACTCCCTCAGCATACATCTCCCGATCATCACCCATTACAATAGGACGGGAAGGGATGGACAGCAGCTACGTGAACCACTCCTTGTGATGCGTCAGGCTCTTGGTACACCCTGAGTCCTTGTACCATGCGAGATCCGCCTTCTCCACCTGCGACATATTAGACATCGCCATGAAGAGGCGGTCGCATACCTCCTTTGCCACGTTTATGTCGCCAAAATAGCGTACTCTAGCCTGGTTCTATTGCTGCTGTTGTTGATGTTGACGCAATTGTGATTGCGACTACTTCTACTGTGGAGATTGCTGCTTTCACTACTGCTACTGCTGCTCCTTCTGGTCCCTCTTGAGCTTGAAACACTCTTTCTTATAGTGTCCCTTTTTGTGGCAATAGTGGCACTTTCCTTTCTTCTTGCCTCTCTGCTGTCCAGACTGTTGCTGCTGCCGGTTGCGTGAGTCCATGGCCATAAAAGCTGCTTCACTGCTGCTGCCGCCATTGCCCTTTGCTGCATTGCGAAGTTATTCTTGCTGCCGCCATTGCGCATTGCTGCATTACGAAGTTCCACCAACACTAGGTACGTGCAGATGAAGACCAGGTTGAGAGTCGGCTGGCACTCCAATGTCTCTCGTACTGTGTCGTAGCTCGTTGGGAGTCTCCTCAGTAAGAGGAGGATGAAGCGTGTATCTTCTACAGGATTGCCGGTTGCTTTCAGCAACTTTGCCAAATCCTTTGCCCTGTCCAAGTACGCCTCCATCCCCTCCCCACCCTGCATTTTTGGTGCCATCATCTTCTCCTCCAAAAGCATGACAAATGCAGGATCCTTGCTCTCATAATTCTTGCACAACGTGTCCCATCCCTCTTTTGCAGTAGCCTTATCACTCACGTACTGGAGATGCGGGTTGGAGATGGTGTTGACAAGCAGCCTGTAGACCTGCCTGTCCTTCTTCTTCCACTCCTCATATGTCGCTGCTGCAGTTGTTAATGAACTTGCATCTGCTGCACGTTTTTGCGGTGTCTTCCCTGCTACCACCTACGCTGCGGTGATGCCTTTTGCTTGTACAATTAGAGCTGGCTCGTCGCCGCTCACCACCTCCCACAAGCTCCTCTCCTCCAAAAGGAGGAGGATACAGATCTTCCAAAACGTGAAGTTGGCGCGTCCCTCCAGCCTCTCCAAAGGCTGGGCTGTTGTCACAACTCCTGTTGCTGCCATTTTGAGTCTTGGTGATGGTCAATGCTGCCCTTGGGTAGTGGCGTTACCACTTCTTCTGTTGCTACTTCTGCCATAAATCTGTCTGATAGAAAATGGACGGTAGATGCCAGCAGACGCGGAATTTGGTAAAATGAAGCCCAACAGTAGAAAGTTCAGCTTAAAACCTTTCAGATTGACCCATAAAGCAGGATCAGGGGATTTTGAAAGATATGCCCTCTTGAAAACAGGGTATGTTTCTGCTCCTACTCCAACTCATACCAGCCAGCTTGTAAACGGCGTTTTTCCCAAACAAATTGATGGAATTCAAATATTTTTGCACCAATGGAAAGCTGACAAAAAAAAACTACAATTCTCATGTGCCACTTTTTAAATTTGACAGAGGAACGAGAGATTTATGGTCATCATAAGGCGATAGTTTTATGCATAAAGAAGTGTGTAGCCCTAGCCAACCTCGTTTTGAGCATTTTCTCAATCCGACCGTTGGATCTTTACGATCTTGAGCTCGTTGGAACGCTTTTCTTGTGAGCTTGAAGATCTTGTGGTCGATCGTCAAATTTGGTGAAGTTTTGATCCTAACCTGTTACTTTCAAAGTGATGGTCTGTGCTGGCTGAAACTAGCAGAACTTGGCTCTGATACCAAATGTTGGAACTGGAGGAGAAAGGGAGCCTTGGAATAGCGAGTATGTGGGACTGAAAGGGCATCAGTAGTGCTGAAGAAAGGTTTTTGAATCACTTAAAATGATGGAGTACATATAGAGCTAGAGCTTGGACAAGTCAGCCCTCTCACAAGCTACACCACTTAGTCATGGAGGCTAAGGCTCAGACACTAGAGTCCACATTCTGACACAAGAGAGGAAATCAGCCTAGCAATCAGGCTGACCACTCACACACGACCTAGAGAGCTAGAGGATGCTCTAATGGCACACTCCTTTTGGTCACATCACCCAAAATCTCATGGAGAATCGCCATGTGTCCATGGTGAGTACACAAGGCTCTCACTTCACCTAAAAAGTATTGAGAGGTACCTTTATCCTGGTCAGCACACGTTGACAAGGCAATCCTAAGACCAAGTACCTTTTTGGATATTTCTCCCATCAGGTCTTGACCCTGGACCTCTTGCCTTTTTTCTTTTCTCAGGCTAAGGCATGGAGCCGTCACCCATGGTCACCCAGAAATCGGCGGTCCATGACTCCGGAAACGTCAAAAACTCATATCTCCCAATCCAACTGTTGGATCGGTTTGAAACTTGGAATGTAGACTAATTGCCACCTGATCTTTCCAATGTTGGAGTCAGATTAACGATCGGAGTAGGCATTTGTTAGTTTCCTGGAACTTGCTCCTGTGGACCTGAAACTCAGCCAGATGGCCCTATTCCCAGTACGTGGGACAATAACCCTTTGTAGCAACAATTGTATGGTGGTAGTTCCAACGTAGCCTGACTGGTCTTGTGTGTTCACGGCTTCTCATGTGCGAGTTTGGAGTCTAAGCGTGAGCTTTCAGGTCGCATCACGCTATGTTTATGAGAATGGAAGAGATTTGAGAGTCATTTTTCTGAAGGGAATAACGTACTTTTACATTCATGTTTTAACATGGACATGATCTAAATAATTGTAGGGCTAGTCATGAGCTTTCCAACATACCAAATTGAGTCCGATTTGAAGCACCGTAGCTCTAGCTACATGAACCGAAACGCAACATCTCAAACCAGCCGCTGAGTTGGGGTCGCATACCACGTCGTCCACGGAGGCGTCCTTATACATCAATGACCCCTCAAAATGCCATTCTAAAGGTACAGATGTTCCTACATGTAGTGGTGGTATCCCTCCCATCGTTGGGTCTGTTTCGATGAGGTGATCATCAAGTTTGGTGATGGGGATTTATGTGGGTCAAAACCTGTTCGCGGACCTGCAGTCGTAATTTTGAGAAAGTTTCCGAGTAATAACACGTAATATTGAGTTTTGGACGCTGGGCCAAAGTTTCGGCTAAGTTCCTCACTAAAAGACTACACTACTGGGATCTGGCGGATCATTCACTGGATGCCTCGGCAACCCGTCCAGAGCAAAATTCCCAGATGGACATGTTTTACTCGGTCAGGTAGATTATTTACCTCCAGTCAAACCGTGACCGACTCCCATAGTCGCCCGGAACACCCCAATATTGGAAGCCCATATCTCCCTCATCACTTGTCTGATTCCAATGAAATAACTTCCATCGCATTCAACAACTCGTCAACGTTCAAGGACAATTCTTCATTTTAGGATCCGAGCAAACATGGAGCTGCTAGATCCAACTACAAGGAGTTATCTGTCACTAGCAGCTCGCTGGTGCCTCGCAGCACCGCACTTGCACATGCGAAGGGACAATTCTTCAAAACTAGTCTCAGCTGGAGCCTCTCTGGCCTGTATTGTCCCAGTCTCTTACTTGTTATTGTTTATGCGTCGAATAGCAATGGTATAGAAAATGGGTCCCGACGTGAGAGGCCGCCAACCGCTCTTGGTGTTGCAACCAAGATAACATATTACTCTCGAACAAGGAATCCACACTTTCAGTTTATTTGGTTTGCAACCTCACAAAGTCCGCATGGTCTTTAGTGTCTCCCCTTGGTCGGAAACTCTGTCAAGAGTCTCAAAGGTAAGAATTACAAATGGATGCATACAAGACACAAGCTTTTATACCTGTAGAGCATTACTAATGCTTCTCCTCAGAGTGGCTTTATAGGAACCAACCTCAGCCTACAGTCCTAGTTGGCACATCCTAAGACCGCCAAGTGTCATCCTCAAGTCAAGCTCTAGTAAGCTTCCTAGAAGTTTCCTGTCCCATTTTGGGACACAAAGAAAAATGCGAGCGTCGCAGGGTTTGAGCCCGCAACCCATGAGCTCCAGCGCCTGTCCCAATTAGGCCACACTATTGTGTTTCTTATGATGATCTCCGGGGGACATATCCATTATGGGTAGTGCATTCCTGGCCTATCTCAGAACAGACGAAGGGGACGTACTCCATAGAGCAGTGCATGCCTTGTCTTTTTGTGCAACCAGCCAGCTAGCCATTGCACAAGGTGTATACCATTGAATAAATCTCTCCCTTATACCTCTTTCCATCTGTCACTTACTAGGCTCCATCGATGCCTTGGAGCTCACCCTTCCTCTGCCGTACTCCTCATGCGGAATGCACAAATATCTGCATAGTACAAGTCACTCACTAGCATCTTGGTCATGCAGTCAGCAAGCATGCTCTTGGCTCCACAGTGCTGCAAGTCGACCATGTTATTCATGACCGGGTCACATGAGCAGTGGTAACGTATATCGATGTGCGTTGTTTGCCGGGAGATGACCTCATCTTCAGCCATCGAGATAGTGCTCGTGTTTTCCACATGTATAACCGTGGCATCCTTCTGTGCCACTGTCATTTCGCCAAGCAGGCTGCATAGCCACTGAGTCTCCTTGCACAACTCAAAAAGAGCAATGTACTCTATCGCAACCGTGGACACCGAAACACAATCATTTTTCCTACTGGTCCATGAGATGACATCGCCATTCAACATGCACACGTTTCCAAAGGTGGATTTTCGTTCATCAAGATTTCCTCCCCAATCGGCATTTGTGTCACACTTCAAGCAGAGGGGGTTCGTTCCTTCTTGGTCTCCAATGATGAGGTCCATGTGACGTGACTTCTGTAGGTAGCACAAGATGTATTTGACTGCCTGGTCATGTTGTGGCTCTGGGTTCGCCACGAACTTGCTCACCTGTCTCATAGCATAGTAGATGTCTGGATGAGTACCAATAATGATGTACATGATGTTATCCATAGCAGACAGGTAGGGGATGTCTTCCATCTCCTTTCATTCTGCTTCATTGTTTGAGGCCATTGAGACCTTCAGTTTTGCATCAGTCGTCATTGGGGTCCTGACAGGTTTGTAGTCTTCCATGTGATAGCACTTTAGTACCTCACTGATCTATTTGATTTGGTTGAGTTTGATGGTACCTGCTGCTCGGTTGCGGTGGATGGCAATTCCAAGGTAATACTCGAGAGGACCCATGTCCTTCATTCAGAACCTTTTGCTGAGGTCAGACTTAAGCTCATCCAATAACTGGACCAAAGAAGAGCAGATAATCACATCATCGACATACAGTGCAACGAGCATCAGCCCTCTTCTATCATCATGCACATACATGCTCGGATCATTTTGGCAATGCGCAAAGGAGAGACTGGTCCTAAAACTGTCCATCTCTTTGTACCATATCCTTGGGCCTGTTTCAGCCCGTAGAGCACTTTTACCAACTTGTACACCTTGTGCTCAGGAGCGTTGACTCCTTTGGATACCTCCATCAACACTTCCTTATCAAGCTTCCCATAGAGGAAAGTTATTGTGACGTCCATCTGGGGTATCTCCAGGTTCTTTATGGCTCCGATGACAAGGAGAGCGGATGGAGGCAACGGTCATGACGGGCACAAACGTCTCATCGTACTCAGAGCTTGGGCATTGAGAAAACCCTTTTGCCACTACCCTCACCTTGAACGTTATGATTTTGCCGTCTTGCTTCTTCTTCACCTGGAGGACCCACTTGGATCCCACCACGTGGGCCTTGTCGGGTCTATCCACCACCATCCATGTGTGTTTTTGGCAATGGACACGAGCTTGTTGTCCACTGCCTCCTTACACTTGGCCGCATCCGGGCCATTCATCATCCCCACTACTATGGATGGCTCTCCCTGAGCCATGCACGACTAGCTAAGGCCAGTCCAATCATCCTCACATAGCAAAGGTGCTTTCTTTCGTCACAAACTACGCCGAGATGCTGGTGCGGCTTCTTTCTTTGGTACTGGTACTTCCACAAGTGGTGGTGTATGGTCCTCATCGTCATCGTCAGAAGAGTCGTCAGACTCCAAGTCAGACTCAGAAACCCCGCACGCCTCGGTATCTACGTCCATGTCAGATACTACGTCATCCACCGCAACTAGTCTCCCATTCGTACTACCTACTGGAAATGTAAGCCAGTTGTTGGGTGCTTGGTCTTTGGACGCAAGCAACACTATCCACTCTCTCGCCTTCGGAGCAAGGATTGGGTTCAGCAGCTCTCCCTCTCCAATGGTGCGTTCATCAAACTCAACGTCATGGCTCCTCACGAGCTTGCTTGCTGTCTGGTCCCAAAGCCAATAGGCTTTGTGTGACGTGTCGTATCTAACCATGATGCACTTTTTGGAACGTGCATCCAGCTTTCCTCCACCTTCTCCCGACTGGGTCTTCACCCATGCAGTTGACCCAAACACCTTCAGATGAGAGGCAGGTTTCTTTACTGACCATGCTTCTTGTGGGAACTTCAGCTGCTTGTCCTGCTCCTTTCTATGCTTCTGCAAGGCAGTTGCTGGTGTGAAGTTCAAGAGGTAGCAGGCTGTTGTTGGAGCTTCAGTCCAAAAGCGAGATGGGAGCTTGGCATCGAAGAGCATGCTCGGCACCATGTCGAGTAGGGTCTGGTTCATCGTCTCGGCCACTCCATCATGGTTGTGACGGATACCATGATGCTTGAGCCAAGGCTTGCATGCCTCATATCCACCCTCGTTGTCACTTCATAGCGTCTTCATCTTCTTGGATATTTGCCTCTCTACCATGGCAACAAACTCCTAGAGCTTCTCCTTGACATATCCTTTTGTTTTGAAGAAGAAAATCCACAACTTGCGGTTGTGGACATGGATGAAGGTCAGGAAGTACTTGCTCCCTCCATTAGATGTTGTGCAAAAGGATCTGCTCACATTAGTTTAGATCAGGTCCAAGACATTCTCCACTCGTTGACCTCCTTTCCCAAACGGCTTCTTCTTTGCCTTTGCTTAGAGGCATGATTCACACAACATACATGCTTCTCCATACTTCATGGTACACCGTTCCATTCCACAGACTGCGTTTTGATCTTGCATCTTTTGTAGCATGCTGTTAGCCATGTGGCCAAATCGTCGGTGCCACAGCTGAGCGTCGGTGTCCTTTGTTGATGTGGCGGCCGTAGCGGTTGCCGGTGGTGCATCTTTTGGCTTTGGTACAACTGTCTTGGTGGCGCATGCCAGTCCCTCATCCAACATCTTTGTGACTTCGGTCTAAAGCATGTAGAGCCCGTTGACTCTTGGAACTTGAAGCATGAGGTCATCTCTGGTGTACAAATTTTTGATGTCCTCATTTTTTAGGACTATGGCTTCCTTGTTGGTAAATACCACTGTCATGCTGTTGTCGATGATTTGTGAGACCGACAGCAGGTTTACTATGAAGGAGGACATGTACACCACCTTTTGAAGGTTGACTAATTTCTCTACACCGTTCACATTGAACATGATCACCTTGTCCCCTTCGCCCATAGCTTGGATAACGCTGCCATTTGCACACTTGATGCGCATGTCGGATTTGGCCATGGAGATAAGTCCACCCTTCTCTTTCGATGAGTGGTGGTTGGTTCCCGAGTCAAGGGCGAATGCCCCGGGTCTAAGGAGGGCTGCCCCCTTCGCAGAGACCCCGTCTGCCATCATATTGGTGAGCTCCTTCTTCTCCTTCCTAGCTTTGTTCCCACCTTCTTTCTTAGGACTCCAGTAGTCCTTAGCCCAGTGCCTAGCCTTCCCACAGTTGAGACAGTTGCCCGGCTTCTTGGAACTCTTCCCGCCACCATTGCCTTTCCCTCCACCGCCACTGCTTCAGTTGTTGTCTTGATAGGAGCGAGAGCTTGCATCATGTCCATTAAAGCGAGAGGCATAGGCTAAAATATTTGCCTCACTGCCACTGCCTCACATGGACTCGTTGCAGACGTGTGTGGTGACAACCTCAAACATCAAATTTGCCTCATTCTAACCACCAAATACGATAATCAAGGACCCCCAGCGTTCTGGCAGCGTCATCAGAAGGATCATGGCACTCATGTTGGAGTCAAGATTCCAATCCATTTGCTAGACTTCTTGTAGCACGTTGTCAAACGACTGCAAAAATACGGGTATCGATTCTCCTTCCCTCATCCTCATCGACATCAACCTTTGGAAGATGAGGAGTCCATTTTCTAAGACATTTCATTGATGCATGCGCGAGAGTTTTACGTATGTTTCCCCAGCCGAAGTGCATCCTATGATATGGGAATATTGAGTCTCATTGATGGAAGTCACAAGTATGGCAAGACCATGTTGTTCTTCATCATCCATCTTGCAAGGTGAGCCATACACGTGGTCACTGTCACATCAGTGGGTGCTGTCTTGGTCCCTTTTAGGATGTCGAGGTAGCCACGCACGTTCATGAAAATCTCAAACTGCCATTTCCACAAGGGAAAACCTGTCCTCATGAATTATGACATACCCACCTCAAGGCGAACTTGATTCGGATTCGTCATTTTTTGCGGTTTCTCGTCTTCTCTACTTTGTTGCTACTCTGCTTTGTTGAGGCTCATGTAGCTGATGAGGCTGATGAGGCTGCTGACTGCGATCATTTTCAAATGTGCAGTTGGTTTCGTTGCATACCCCTCCTAACGATGATCGCCTAAGGCGATGGTGCCGTCGTGAGAAAACATAATCGGGATAATACCGCCTTCTAAACGGGTAGAGGTTTATTCTGTTGGGGCTTGAGGGTCTTGTCCAACATAGAAAGAGCTATTCCTCATCCCCTAGTCCGCCACGTACGCGCATCCTATCTGAAGAAGCCAATGGAGCCGATGAAGCAGATTCGAGCCGTTCAACCTTTGTGTACCTGTTGTACCTGTGTGCCCTGTAAGACCACAGACGAGTTGGTCTTGGAACCGTGCCTTACAACCGGAAGTGTGCGCCCATAACCCTTTGTCAATGCGCCGCATAGAAACAGTCTAGAAAACGGGTCCCGACATGGGAGGCTGCCAACCGCTCTTGGTATTGCAACCAAGATAACATATCACCCTCAAAACGAGGCATCCACACTTTAGGTTTGTTAAGTTTGTAACCTCACAAAGTTCGCATGACGGTCTTAAGTGTCTACCTTGTTGGGAAAGGAGCCATCCGGCTCTATTTCAGGTCCAGAGAAGCAAGTTCCAGGAAACTACCAGATACCTGCTCTGATCGTCGATCCGACTTCATTAGGAAAATCACGTGGCAAATTATCTACGCTCCAAGTTTAAGGCCCATGCAACAGTCAGATTGGAAGATATGAATTTTCAAAGTTTCCGGGGTCATGGACTGCCGATGTCTGGGTGACCATGGGTGACGGCTCTATGCCTTAGTTTGAGAAAACAAAAAGGCAAGAGGTCCGGGGTCAAGACCTGATGGGAGAAATATCCAAAAAGGTCCTTGGTCTTAGGATTGCGTTGTCAGAGTGTGCTAACTAGGATAAAGGTACCTCTCCTTACTTTTTAGGTGAGGTGAGATCGTTGTGTGCTAGCCATGGACACATGGCGATTCTACATGGGTTTTTGGGTTATGTGACCACTAGGAGTGTGCCATGAGAGCATTCTCTAGCTCTCTAGGTCGTGTATGATTGGTCAGCCGAATTGTTAGGTTGATTTCCTCTCTTGTGTGAGATTATGGACTCTAGTGTGTGAGCCTTATCCTCCATGGCTAAATGGTGTGGCTTGTGAGAGGACTGACTTGCCCAAGCTCTAGCTCTATATGTACTCCGTCATTTTGAGTGATTCAACAACCATTCTTCAGCACAACTGATGCCCTTTCAGTCTCACATGTTCACTGCTCCAAGGCTCCCTCTCTCCTCTAGTTCCAACATTTGGTATCAGAGCCAAGTTCTTCCAGTTTCAGCCTGCTCAGGCCATCACTTTGAAAGTGACGGGTTAGGGTCAAATCTTGACCAAATTTGATGATCAACCACTGGATCTTCACCTTCGTGAGCCAAGCTTTCCAACGAGCACAAGATCCCAAAGATCCAACGGTCGGACTGAGAGATGCTCAGAATGAGGTCGGCCAGGGGTACACTCTTCTCTATGAGTAAGACTGTCGCCTTGGCATGACCATAACTCTCTCTTTTCTTTGTATAATTTAAAATTTGGCACATGCGAATTGTAGTATTTTTCATAAGCTTTCCATTAGTGCAAGAATATTTGCATTCCATCGATTCATTTGGGAGAAACACCGTTTACAAACTGGCTGCTCTGAGTAGGAGTAGGAGCAGAAGTATACCCTGTTTTCAAGAGGGCATATCTTTCAAAATCCCCTGTTGATGACTCTGTTTTATCGGTCGATCTGAAAGTTTCTTAGCTGAAGTTTCCAGTGGTGGGCTCAGTTTTTTCAAATTCCCAGTCTGCTGGCATCTATAGTCCATTTTCTGTCAGACAGATTTCTGGCAGAAACAGGAGCAGAAGTAGGGGTAACGCCGCCACCCAAGGGCAGCGTTCAGCATCACCAAAGCTCAAAATGGCAGCAGCAGGCGTGGTCACTACAGCCCAGCCCTTGGAGAGGTTGGAGAGACGCACCAACTTCACGTTTTAGAAGATCCGTACCCGCCTCCTTTTGGAGGAGAGGGGCTTGTGGGAGGTGGTGAGCGGCGACAAGCGCGCTCCGCCTCCATAGGCAAAAGGCATCACCGTAGCACAGGTGGTGGCGGGGGTCATGCCGCAGAAGGGTGCAGCCGATGCAGGTTCATCTGCAGCTACACGAGCGGCATATGAGGAGTGGAAGAAGAAGGACAGGGAGGCCTACAGGTTGCTTGTTAACACCATCTCCAACCCGCATCTTCAGTACGTGAGTGACAAGGCTAATGCAAAGGAGGGATGGGACACATTGTGCAAGAAGTATGAGAGCAAGGATCCTGCATTCCTCATGCTTTTGGAGGAGAAGATGATGGCGCTGAAAATATACGTTGGCGAAGGGATGGAGGCGTACCTGGACAGGGCAAAAGAGCTGGCAAAGCAACTGAGAGCGGTCGGCAAGCCTGTGGAAGAGACGCGCTTCATCCTCCTCACAACCAGCTACAACACGGTGCGAGAGACGCTGGAGTGTCAGCCAAATCTTGACCTCGACTTCATCTGTACACACCTGGTGTAGGTGGAATTGGGTCATAATGGAGTAAAGTGTAATGGCGGCAGCAGTAGTGAAGAAGATTTTGTGGCCACAAGCTCACGCAACCAGCAGCAGCAGCAGAAGTCTGGACAGCAGAGAGGCAAGAAGAAAGGCAAATGCCACTACTGCCGAAAAGAGTGACTCTACAAAAGGGAATGTTTCACGCTCAAGAGGGACCAGAAGGAGCAGTAGTAGCAAAAACAGTAGTCTCGACAGCAACAGCAGAAGCAGTCACACCAGCGTCAGCAGTAGCAACAACAGTAGCAAAACCAGGCTGGTGTGCGCCACTTTGGCAACTTGAATGTGGCCAAGGAGGTGCGTGACCGTCTCTTCATGGCAAAGTCTGACATGTCGTAGGTAGAGAAGGCGGATCTCGCATGGTACAAGGACTCAGGGTGTACGAAGAGCCTGATACATCACAAGGAGTGGTTTACACAGCTGCAGTCCATCCCTCCCCGTCCTATCGCTAGGGGTGATGATCGGATGGTGTACGTTGAGGGGATTGGGATTGTGGAGATGTGGTTGGAGACCCCACGTAGGATTGAAGTGGGAGTGTTCCATGGCATGCTGTACATACCTGATGCTGCGTTCAACCTTCTCTCATTGTCCTCTCTCACAAACACAGGACTGCGAGTCGTCTTTGATGACGACTATGGCTACATCCTTGACAAGGAAACGAGAGAGGAGTTAGCCAGGTCAGTGAAGGAAGGCGACATATACCGCCTGTTGGGGGCGACCAAGATCCCGCGCGAGCAGAGTCTTGCAACAGTGTTGCAGGCCACTGATGGCAAAATCTGGCATGCGCACTATGGCCACATTGGCATGCACGCCTTACAGCAGTTTCAATCAAAACAAATGGTGCGTGACTTGTCCACCATCTCCAACTTTGAGCAGCAGTTGTGCATCGGCTATTTGGAAGGGAAGGAGCATCACGAGGCATTCTTTGGAGTAGGAGAGCGTGCAAATGAGGTACTGGCGTTGGTCCACACGGACTTCTGTGGCCCGATGCAGACCCAGAGCTTTGGAGGCTCTAGGTACTTTCTGACCTTCATTGATGATTTTAGCCGTTATACTCCTATGTACTTCCTTGCTTCTAAGGACTAGTGCTTTGACAGGTTCAAGGAGTTCAAGGCAATGGTGGAGAACCAGACTGGCAAGAAGATGAAGACGCTATGTAGCGACTGCGGTGGAGAGTACCTGAGCAAGGAGTTCCATGACTGCCTTGCAACAGCTGGCATCAAGGCGCAGCGCACTATGCCATACCCCCCGCAGCAGAACAGTGTAGTAGTGTGCGCCAACCGTACCATCGTTGAGTCATCGCGCTCCATGTTTCACGTGGCTCAGCTGACCTACGACTTCTAGGCCGAAGCCATGAGAACTGTGGTCTACATCAAGAACTGTAGTCCAACTAAGGCGCTGGAACAGATGACGCCGTACGAGGCGTGGTTCGGCAAGAAGCCGAGCGTCAGACATCTTCACACGTTTGGCAGCTTGGAACACATGCACGAGCAAAAGGAGAAGCGGCAGAAGTGGGACGTGAAGAGCGTGCAAATGCTGACGATCGGCTATGATGTGGCAAGCAAGGCCTATCGCCTCTACGAGAGGGATACAGGCCACGTCATCATCTCCAGGGATGTCGTCTTCAACATAAACAACGTCATTGATACCAACATGTCCTGTGAAGAGGCAGCAGAACCAACAGCTGACGAAGTAGTGGGAGCAGACATTTTTCCTGACCCTGTCTCTCCTTATCCTTCCTCCACTGTGACAGTGGGAGAATCAGTCTATTCTCCCATGTCTGATGCAGCAGATACAGCGGCCTCATCAGTAGAAGCAAAGGAAGGAGATGCGGCACCACTAGCACCAACAGTTGTGCCAGCAGTACCGCGCCAGCCGCCCGCTACCGCTCCAGCACGAGGTCGTAGGTACCCTCTCACAGTGCGTTACAAGCCTGGTGAGCGCGGCAAGTTCTGGATACTGCAGAAACAGAACAGATGAACGTCGCAGTTCCAGCAGATTCAGATGAGCCAACGTCATACAAGGAGGCCATGGCTGTACCAGATACAACAGATTGGGCGCAAGCCGTGCAGCAGGAGATAGAGACGCAGCTGGACAACGGCACATGGGAGCTGACTGAGTGTCCACCTGAACGTAAGCTGATCAAGTGCAAGTGGGTGTTCAAGAAGAAGCGGGGAGCAATTGGCAACTTGGAAAAGTACAAGGCGAGCCTGGTCGCCAAGGGCTACTTGCAGCAGGATGGGATGGACTACACAGAAACCTTTGCCCCTGTTATAAAGATTGCCTTTGTGCGCATGCTCCTCTCTTATGCAGCGGTTGAGGACTTCGAGATACACCACATGGATGTCAAGACGGTATTCTTGAACAGTGACTTTGAGGAGGAAATGTACATGGAACAGCCGGAGGGATTCGTCATGGATGGCCAGGAGCACCTGGTTTGCAAGCTGCAGAAGTCGTTGTACGACCTCAAGCGACGCGTGCTTGGAACCAAAAGTTGGATGCGGCGCTGCAGTACATGGGGTTTGAGCGTAGCGAGTGTGACTACAGTGTATATCGCTGCCAGCATGAGCATGAGATCCTCATCATCATTGTCTATGTGGATGACATGCTCCTCCTGTCCAATAGCATGTCTGCATTGCAGGAGTTGAAGGAGGCCATGCTGGAGCGCTTCCAGATGTCTGATCTCGGGGAGGCATCATACTTCCTTGGCATCTAGATCACGCGTGCCCGCAAGTCGCGCTCTCTCTCGTTGCAGCAGAGCCGCTACATCAAGGATGTCTTGCAGCAGTTCGGCATGGCAGAGGCTAAATCCATCGGCACGCCGCTGGAGACGCGGCAGTACCTCGTGAGCTTCAATGGAGAAGCGGATGCAGCTGAGCGGCAGAAGTACCAGAGCGCCGTCGGCAATCTCATGTACCTGATGGTGTTAACCAGGCCTGACCTCGCACAGGCTATGAGCACTGTGAGCCAGCACATGGCGAACCCTGGACCTGAACATCAGAAGGCAGTGAAGCGGATCTTCCGCTACCTTGGTGGAACCATCAACATCGGCATCACGTACAACGGCAACGATAACAATATCATCGGCTATACAGACCCAGATTGGGCTTCAAACCCTGAGGACCGTAAGTCCATCTCTGGACATGTGCTCCTCATGAATGGTAGGGCCATCAGCTGGTGCAGCAAGTGGCAGGTGGTCGTGGCCACCTCAAGCACGGAAGCTGAGTACGTCTTTCTCAGCTTTGGAGCCAAGAAAGCAGTTTGGCTTCAGCGTCTCATGGCGGAGATGAGTGAGAGTGTAGCAGTTTCAGTTCCTGTGCGCGTCGACAACTAGAGCGGAATCGCAATCGCGAAGAATCCTGAGCACCATGCACGCACCAAGCACATTGACATCGCATATCATTTCATCAGGCACATGGTGCAGGAGGGTACTATCAAGCTGGAGTTTACTCCAACCAGCAAGCAGGTCGCGGATTTCTGCACCAAGCCAGTGACCCGTGAGAAGCAGCAGTTATGCATGAAGGCATGTGGACTCAGCCGACTGTGACTGCGGCAAAGAGGGAGATTGTTGGAAAAGGAGCCATCCGGCTCTGTTTCAGGTCCACAAGAGCAAGTTCCAGGAAACTATCAGATGCTTGCTTCGATTATCGATCCAAAATCACCATTAGAGAGATCAGGTGGCAAAGTGGCTACGGTCCAAGTTTCAGACCAATCCAACGGTCAGATTGGGAGATATGAATTTTCAAAGTTTCCGGGGTCATGGACTGCCGATGTCTGGGTGACCATGGGTGAAGGCTCCAAGCCTTAACCTGAGAAAAGAAAAATGCAAGAGGTCCAGGGTCAAGACCTGATGGGAGAAATATCCAAAAAGGTCCTTGGTCTTAGGATTACCTTGTCAGAGTGTGCTAACTAGGATAAAGGTACCTCTCCTTATTTTTTAGGTGATGTGAGATTGTTGTGTGCTAGCCGTGGACACATGGCGATTGTCCATGGGTTTTTGGGTGATGTGACCACTAGGAGTGTGCCATGAGAGCATTCTCTAGCTCTCTAGGTCGTGTCTCACTGGTAAACCAAATTCCTAGGCTGATTTCCTCTCTTGTGTGATTATAGATTTTAGTGTGTGAGCCTTAACCTCCATGACTAAGTGGTGTTGCTTGTGAGAGGGCTGACTTGCCCAAGCTCTAGCTCTATATGTACTCCATCATTTTGAGTGATTCAACGACCATTCTTTAGCACAATTGATGCCCTTTCAGTCCCACATACTTGCTGCTTGAAGGCTCCCTCTCTCCTCCAGTTCCAACATATCGTTGGTTTGATACTTTGTGGGGAGTCTAAAGCCAAGAACTGTGAGTGGATGGATGTAGAGCAGAGGATTTTATACTTGCAGAGAATTGCTATTGCTTTTACTCATAGTGGCTCCATAGGAACCAACCTCAGCCTACAGTCCTACTTGGTGCGTCCGAAGACTGCCAAGTGTCATCCTCAAGCTAGGCTCTAGTAAGCTTCCTACAAGGTTCCTATCCCATTTTAGGGCACAAAGAAAAATGCGGCCGTCATGGGGTCTGAACTTGCGACCCATGAGCTCTAGCGCCTGTCCCAACTAGGCCACAATTTTGTGTTTCCTATGATGAGCTCCAGGGGACATATCCATTATGGGCAGTGCATTCCTAGCCTATCTCAGAACGGACCAAGGGGACGTACTCCATAGAGCAGTGCATGCCTTGTCTTTTCGTGCAACCAGGCAGCTAGCCGGTGGACAAGGTACATACCATTCAATAATTATCCTTCCTCCTTGATGTACCTTTCCCCCCTCAGTCCTCCTCGCCTTGTCTCCCCTATGTTACCTTTTCTCCGTCATCCTCCATGCTCGTCATGGGATCACATGCTCCCTTTCCACTCCTTTACAGTGGCTCTCGCCTCTCATCTATAGTTTCCAGGGACTCCCATTGTCGCGCCTCGTTGACTGCTCGTCGTCTTGCCCTCTCCTACTGCGCTACCCAGATGTCAGCCTGTTTTTTTTTCCAGCCTCGTGGTCCTTTCACCGTCGTCTTGCATATTCTGCAGGCTGGTCGTAGTGGTGGTTTGGTTTCCTCGTACCCCTTTGTCAAAAAGTGTCCCAGCCATGGATGTCATTTTCCGTTTTCCTCATTTGACCATTAGGAAGTGGCTGGAAATCTGATCAGATTGCACATTTGGACTTCTTGGTTTTTTCTATGAAGTTTGAAGCTTTCAGTTGTTCGATTTTGTTGAGAATTGAGAAAGTTAGCCCCATCCAAAGTTCAAGTGGTAGGTGGGTGGAATCTTGGTGTCCGTCATTGATGGCAGGATAATTCCACCACCTATGGTCCAAAGTCGACTTCAATGAGCTTCAAAGGCACATGGTCCATAAAGGAAAGGACGTGGTAGGTCTCTTGGGCCAAAAAAAGCCTCCCTCCACGTTGGAGGGCTAGGAAGGGCACTTCGACATGCCACTGTTAAAGCGCCTACCATAACTCCCGTTCATGGGCATGGTGGACGCCTCCACATGGATTACTCCAACGGCCATAGCAGAGTCTCTACTGATCTGATTTGGTCATGCTTGGATGTATTGAAAAGCTTACATGACATTCTATAAGCATCTGATATAATCTTACCAACATATATAACCATTGACGGTCCTCAGTCTTTCTTAGTTTCTGCAACATGCATTTTGCCAGATTTCTGTTCCCTTCGTGTTGTGACGACCCAAACCACACACCTCTCTTGGATGTCTCTTCGTACGTAGCACCTGAGGATACTGTTGGTATATCCGAGCACACCAGAAAAGAGTTCCTAACGAAAAATATGGGCCCACAACCCTGATCTGCCTGCCAAGACATTCACGGCTTCTGCAACACACGGGTGTGTCACTCTGGATAAGTTTGACATTGCAATTTGAGACTGTCCATAGCAGACGTTCAACATGACGTAGAATATGGAGTTGCTACCCATGCCAACATACATGGGTGGCCTTAGGTTTGGGTTGTGGTGATGGAATTTTTACATTCACCTCACGCACAGGGGACTCCTTGAGCTTATGAAGGGCACGAAGGTTCAAGGTACGAGTACAACGGACGATGAGAGGACGACTTTTGCTAAGAAGAAGATGAAGGCACTGATGCTTCTACTGTCGGCATCGTACAAATCCCAATGGGGCTAAATCTATGGTTGTGCTTTGGCAGCACACGCGTGGAAGAAGCTCTACTCCATCTACCAATCAACGTCCCTTGTAAACAAGATCATCGCAATGAAGCGACTCTTGACACTAAGTATTTAGGAAGGTGAGGATAACATTTCCACCATGCAATAGATTGAGTCTCTTACCTCACAGTGTAATGATGTGGGGTGGAAGATTGACATAAATATGCAGGCGATGGCACTCCTCATGGCTGTACCCGACAGTTGGAGTCCTTTTATCACCAAATTGGGAGGTTGGGAGGAGGACAAACCCTCCCACGGTACATTCACTCAGTACATCCACAATGAGGTACACGAGCAGAGCTGTGGTTAGACTTGCTCATCCTCAACTGCCTTGGTCACCAAAACGCACGGTGGCAGCAGCAGCAACAAGTAAGATGGCGGTAAAGGCAGTATCGTGGTGGGCATCGCAGTGCGGCAAGAATGGTGTGTTGGAATATTGAAGTCAATACTGACACTTTCCCTCAGATAATTCGAGATCTCAATAAAGGTTCAGGTTTAGCATTGAGCCTCCACGGACCACCTCGCCAACGGATTGTCGGTCATGATTAGGGACCGAGAGGCGAGCCGCCCATAATAACTACGACCATGTCGCAGCCGCGTCCAGCTAGCAAAAAAGAAGTCGTTATGTTGCCCTTGTCCTGTTCTGCGATGTATTACCGAGGATGTTCATTCCCTTGAAGTTAACCAGAACAGTTCTACTCATCCTGTTCCCCTTTGGTTCCGCGGCTTTGTCGCCGTGCTCTCGTTCTGCTCGCTCCTCGCTCCTATAGCCTTTGCCCACCATTCCCAGCTCACCCTTTGCTTCTTCACTCCCGACCGTTGGCCCAACCTCAGCACATCACTTGTCTCGTTCTCGTGTTCTCTCAATGGCCTTTGTCTACCTCGGAGCTCCGGTGCCTCGGCTCTCTCTTGGCCCTACAACTAACTCCTTGGGATTGCACTCACCTTTTTGCTCCCGTCACTTTCTTAACACGTTCCTGCATGCCTCATTGCTTTTGCTTGCTTCTGCGTCTGCCATCGTCGCTCATTGTATTCTTCAGACATGGTGATGGTAAAGAGAGAGGCCGTGAAGATAGACGATCTGGTTTGAGGAGATTTTCTAGACCTTCAGCTCTACAAAGGCCAACATACAAGGGAATTTGAGAGAATCCGTGAAGATAGACGATCTGAGAGAAATTTCTGAAAAGTCAAGGAACTCTTAGGCGTACACGTTTCAGCCAGGTGGCCTTCATTAGCGCCCATGGAGAAAATGACATGTAGAGAGACAAGATATACCTGTCTTATAAATATATTGTCTGAGTGGTCGACTCGCTAACTGTGGGTGACCACCATGCTAATTTTCTAACGTGGACACTAGGTAGGATCTCAATTTTCTGGGTTGTCTCTATGCCAGAATAACCTGAGGGTTAAACGCGAGAGCATTAAATCTTCTCAGTCATCCAGAAAAACGGCTGAGAAATTTTCCAATGTGAAGACGTTCTGAACGTGGATTCAAAGTGGTTTTCATCACCAAGGGCCTGCCTGTGGTTAGAGTATAAATAGTGGAGGATACATGAACGAGTGCTCATATGCTCTCCATTCAATGAGAATGTCGGACCTGAGAGAAGAGGATGGAGAAAGTTTTCAGGGTAGCCACGGCTCCTTAATCGAGACAGAAAAGATTTCTTGATCTCGATGAACTCCTCGGCTGAGGTAGTTTGAAGGAGGTAGCGTCGTAGCTCAGCAAGGATGAAAGCTCAAAGGCAGCTCCGAGGGTAGTAACTGCTGGAGGGGAGGTAAAGGTAGCTGTTCATGGGTTTTTGATATGTCTCCATATCGAAACGTCCATGATACTTGAACCTCCCGCCTTTGTAGAGCTGAAGGTCTAGAAACTCCATCTGGTTTGAGGAGATTTTCTACTCAAGTTTGATGTTTGGGTCTAAGCCGTTGAAGGTAGTGATAAAGGAATCGAGGCCCTCTCGAATTTCCGACCCCATGTTGAGCGTATCATCATTGTAATGCCTGTGCAGCAATGTTGTAGTATTTGTGACATGGTGGAGCTCTTTATCGAGGCAACTCATGAACATGATGGCGAATGCTAGGGCGACTAGTATGTCCATTGTAGTGCCTTTTACTCGATGGTTAGTTGTACCTTGGACCTCAATATACGAGTTATGCATGACCCATGAGAGGAGTTGCATGACTGCTGGTGCTCGTGGATGATGAGTTTGGTGGAGAACCTCTTGGATGAAGCTGTGGGCCTTGAAGAGAGAAATGACGTCATACATTACGAGGAATACGTCCTGTGGAAATACCTTTTCTTCTAGCTCAAGTAGCAAGGTTTTTCTATCTTTGAGGAAGGTAGAGTTTTTGACAACCAGTTTTTGTAGCCCTTTATCTAGCCATAAAAAACGTTGGATGTGAGCCAACTATGGCAGGCCGTGATGGGACGGCCTACCGATGGAGTTTTATACGCGTTGATGATGCAATAGAAAGCTGCTGGTTGTCTATTGTTGGAGATGTTATGTAGGAAGAACTTCCAGTGTGAAGATGAGAGAAGTCGAGAGTTGTCTGTTCGCTCCTTGATGCGGAGCAGTTGTGTCTCAATCTCATCAATATCACCATTTTGAGCTTCGCATATGCTCAGATCGTAAAGATGAGTCAAAGAGAGCTGGGTGTACCTTTCTCTGTTGATCACCACCAAGCCCGAGTTCTTGTCAGCAGATTTCATCACTATGTTCCTATCTCCTCTAAGTGACTTCAAGGCTGACTAGAGGTTGCTTGGTAGCGTCTTCCTTCTAGGAAAACTAGAGGAACTGCAAGCAAAGTCTACTTCGGACACCAGTTTTTTTAACACTTCCTCCACTGGTAGTGGCCTCGGTGGGCATTTGCACATAGGATTTGGGACGTAGAGCTTTGGGACAGCTCTGTTGGGCTTTTCCCTAAAGAGCCAAGCCAAGCGAACGCGACAAAAGAAAGCATGAAAGGACGGCAGAAGAGCAGCAAAGGAGAGGGGTTTCGGCTTGAACTCAAAAGTTCAAACCTAGCCCGAGTAATGAGAGCTCATCATGAGAGAGTGTCCTACTGGATAGATTGTACACTCCTCGGTTTGTGATTCTGTTATCCATATCAGAGGGAGACCTTCCACCAAACAAAAGCAAAGCGAGATCATTGATCGTGAGCCTTAACATTTCTTGCCGCTTGCGCAGCCTGAACCATTTTTTGACTTTTCCTTATGCTTGAAGGGCTGATTTCCCCTGCACTTGCTCTTGCCTTTATTGTTGGTCTTTCCATTGCCCGCCTTCTTACTCTTGGTGTTGAAGTGAGGTTGGGTTTGGCGACGGTCTTGTGGTTCTTCTTCTTCAGGACGTTTTTGCCTTTGAGGTTGGCCTTGGGCTGGTTGGAGCCTTTTGGAGGAGCACATCCAACTGCAGTCTTGGTGGAGTTGATGACCTTGTTCACCTTGTTGGCCACCTCCTCCGTGACAAGGTCACGCATGTTGGGAAAGGGGCAATCCGGCTCAGTTTCAGATCCACAGGAGCAAGTTCCACGAAACTACCAGATGCCTATTCTGATCTTCAATCCTCACCATTGGAAACATCAGGTGGCACATTGTCTACGGTCCAAGTTTCAGGCCGATCCAACAGTCGGATTGGGAGATATGAATTTTCAAAGTTTCTGTGGTCATCAACCGGCGGTACCTGGGTGACCATGGGCGATGGCTCCATGCCATAGCCTAAGAAAAGAAAAAGGGCAAGAGGTCGAGGGTCAAGACCTGATGGGAGAAATATCCAAAAATGTCCTAGATATTTGGATTGCCTTGTCAGAGTGTGCTGACAAAGAAAAAGGTACCTCTCCTTACGTTTTAGGTGAGGTGAGATCCTTGTGTACTAGCCATGGACACATGGCGATTCTCCAAGGGATTGTGGGTTATGTGACCACTAGGAGTATGCCATGAGAGAATTTTCTAGCTCTCTAGGTCGTGTCTGAGTGGTCAGCCTGATAGCTAGGCTGATTTCCTCTCTTGTGTGAGATTAAAGACTCTAGTGTGAGCCTTAGCCTCCATGGCTAAGTGGTATGGCTTGTGAGAGGACTGACTTGCCCAAGCTCTAGCTCTATATGTACTCCATCATTTTGAGTGATTCAACAACCATTCTTCAGCAAAACTGATTTCCTTTCAGTCCCACATGATCGCCGCTCCAAGGCTCCCTCTCTCCTCCATTTCCAACATTTGGTATCAGAACCAAGTTTTGCCAGTTTCAGCCAGCACACGCCGTCACTTTGAAAGTGACGGGTTAGGGTCAGACCTTGACCAGATTTGACAATCAACTACAAGATCATCACGTTTGCAGAACAAGCTTTTCAACGAGCCCAAGATCGCAAAGATGCAACGGTCGGATTGAGAGTTATGCTTACAACAAGGTCGGCCAAGGCTACACTCTTCTCTATGAGTAAGACTGTCGACTTGTGATGACCATAACTCTCGTTTCTTTGTCAAATATAAAACGTGGCACATGTGAAACGTAGTACTTTTCCTAAGCTTTCCATTGGTACAAAAATACTTGCATTCCATTGATTCGTTTGGGAGAAACGCCGTTTACAAGTTGGCTGGTCTTAGTTGGAGTAGGAGCCGAAGCATACCCTGTTTTCAAGAGGGCATATCTTTCAAAATCCCCTATTGATCACCCTGTTTTATGGGTCAATCTGAAATATTTTGAGCTGAATTTTCCAGTGAAGGAGTCCGTTTTTTCACATTCCTAGTCTGCTGGCATCTACAGTCCATTTTCTGTCAGACAGATATCTGGCAGAAGTAGCAGCAGAAGCAGGGATAGCGCTGCCACCCAAGGGCAGCGTTGAGCATCACCAAAGCTCAAAATGGTAGCAGCAGGCGTGGTCACTGCAGCCCAGTCCTCGGAGAGGCTGGAAGGACGTGCCAACTTCACGTTTTGGAAGATCCGTACCTGCCTCCTTTTGGAGGAGAGGGGCTTGTGGGAGGTGGTGAGCGGCGACGAGCGCGCTCCGCCTCCACAGGCAAAAGGAATCACCGCAGCGCAGGTGTCGGGGAAGACGTCGCAAGAAGGTGCAGCAGATGCAAGTTCATCTACAACTGCAACGGCGGCATATGAGAAGTGGTAAAAGAAGGACAGGCAGGCCTACAGGCTGCTTGCTAATACCATCTCCAACCCGCATCTTCAGTACGCGAGTGACAAGGCTACTGCAAAAGAGGGATGGGACACGTTGTGCAAGAAGCATGAGAGTAAGGATCCTGCATTCCTCATGCTTTTGGAGTAGAAGATGATGGCAAATGCAAGGTGGTGAAGGGATGGAGGCGTACCTGGATAGGGCAAATGAGCTGGTGAAATAGCTGAGAGCGGTCGGAAACCCTGTGGAAGAGACGTGCTTCATTCTCCTCTTGCTGAGGGGACTCCCAACCAGCTACGACATGGTGCGAGAGACGTTGGAGTGCCAGCCCACTCTTGGCCTTGACTTCATCTGCACACATATGGTGCAGGTGGAATTGCGTCGCAATGCAGCAAAGCGCAATGGCGGCGGCAGTTGTGGAGCAGCTTTTGAGGCTACAAGCTCACGCAACTAGCAACAGTAGCAGTTTGTGCAGCAGAGAGTCAAGAAGAAAGGTAAATTCCACTACTTCCAGAAAGAGGCACACTATAAAAAGGAGTGCTTCAAGCTAAAGAGGGACTAGAAGGAGCAACAGCAGCAGCAGCAAAAGCAAAAGTCTCCACAACAGCAGCAGCAGCAGTCACAACAGCGTCAGCAGCAACAGCAGGAACAGCAAAACCAGGCTGGTGTTCGTCACTTTGGTAACATGAACCTGGCCAAGGAGGTACGGGGCCGTCTCTTCATGGCGAAGTCTGACATGTCATAGGTGGATAAGGCGGATCTGGCATGGTACAAGGACTCAGGTGTACCAAGAGCCTGACACATCAAAAGGAGTGGTTTACACAGCTACTGTCCATCCCTTCCCATCCTATCGCTCTGGGTGATGATCGGATTGTATATGCTAAGGGGATTGGGATTGGGGAGATGTGGTTGGAGACTCCACGTGGTATTGAAGTGGGAGTGTTCTATGACGTGCTGTATGTACCTGATGTTGTGTCTAACCTTCTCTCAATGTCCTCTCTCACCAACACGGGACTACGAGTCGTCTTTGATGACAACTATGGCTACATCCTCGACAAGGAAACAGGAGAGGAGTTGGCCAGGTCGGTGAAGGAAGGCGACATGTACCGCCTGTTGGGGTCGACCAAGATCCCGCGCGAGCAGAGTCTTGCAACAGTGGTGCATGCCATTGATGGCGAAATGTGGCATACGCACTACGGCCACATCGGCATGCGCGCCTTGCAGTAACTTCAGACAAAGTAGATGGTACGTGACCTGCTCAGCATCTCCAACTTTGAGCAGCAGTTGTGCATCGGCTGTTTGGAGGGGAAGGAGCATCGCGAGGCGTTCTTTGGAGCAGGGGAGCACACGAAGGAGGTGCTGGAGCTGGTCCACACAGACTTGTGTGGCCCGATGCAGACCCAGAGCTTTGGAGGCTCTAGGTATTTTCTCACCTTCATTGATGATTTCAGCCGTTACACTGTTGTGTACTTCCTTTCCTCCAAGGACCAGTGTTTTGACAGGTTCAAGGAGTTCAAGGCAATGGTGGAGAACATGACTGGCAAGAAAATCAAGGCGCTTTGCAACGACCGCGGTGGAGAGTACCTGAGCAAGGCGTGGTTTGGCAAGAAGCGGAGCGTGGGTCATCTTTGCGGGTTTGGCAGCTTGGCACACATGCACATGCCAAAGGAGAAGTGGCAGAAGTGGGACGCGAAGAGCGTGTAGATGCTGATGATTGGCTACGACGTAGCAAGCAAGGCGTATTGCCTCTACGGGAGGGATACAGGCCACATCATCATCTCCAGGGATGTCGTCTTCAACGAGAACAACGTCATCGGGACCAACAATGTCTATGTAGAGGCAGCAGAACCAGCAGCTGACGAGGCAGTGGGAGCAAATATCCTTCCTGACCCAGTCTCTCCTGATCCTTCCTTGACTGTGACAGTAGGAGAACCAGTCTATTCTCCCATGTCTGATGTAGTAGATATAGTGGCCTCATCGGAAGAAGCAAAGGAAGAAGATGCTGTACCACCAGCAGCAGTAGTTGTGCCAGCAGCACCGCGCCAGCCGCTCGCTAACGGTCCGGCACCAGGTCACAGGTACCCTCTAAGGGTGCGTTATAAGCCTGGTGAGCTTGGACATTTCTGGATGCTACAGAAGCCAGAACAGATGAACATCGAAGTTGCAGCAGATTCATATGAGCCAACGTCATACAAGGAGGCCATGGCTACACCAAATGAAGCATATTGGGTGCAAGCCGTGCAGCATGAGATACAGTCATAGCTGGACAACGGCATGTGGGAGCTGACTGAGCTACACCTGGACGTAAGGTGATCAAGTGCAAGTGGGTATTAAAGAAGAAACGGGGAGCAGATGGTAACCTGGAAAAGTGCAAGGCGAGGCTGGTCGCCAGGGGCTACTCGCAGCAAGAGGGCATCGACTACATAGAAACCTTTTTCCCTGTTGCAAAGTTTGCTTTTGTGTGCACGCTCCTCTCTTATGCAGCAGCTAAGGACTTCGAGATACACCACATGGATGTCAAGACGGCATTCTTGAATGGTGACTTGGAGGAGGAAATCTACATGGAGCAGTCGGAGGGATTCGTCATGGATGGCTAGGAGCACCTGGCTTGCAAGCTGCAAAAGTCGTTGTACGGCCTCAAGCAAGCGTCGCGTACTTGGAACCAGAAGTTGGATGCGGTGCTGCCGTATATGGAGTTTGAGCGCAGCGTGTGTGACTATAGCGTGTATCGCTGGCAGCATGAGCATGAGATCCTCTTCTTCATTGTCTATGTGGATGACATGCTCCTCCTTTCCAACAGCATGTCTACACTGTAGGAGTCCAAGGAGGCCATGCAAGAGCGCTTCCAGATGTCTGATCTCGGGGAGGCATCATACTTTGTCGCTATCCAGATCACGGGTGACCGGAAATCACGCTCTCTCTCGTTGCAGCAGAGCCGCTACATCAAGGATGTCTTGCAGCGGTTCGGCATGGCAGAGGCTAAATCCATCGGCACGCCGCTGGAAACGCGGAAGTACCTCGTGAGCTTCAGTGGAGAAGCGGATGCAGCTGAGCGGCAGAAGTACTAGAGTGTCGTCAGTAGTCTCATGTACCTGATGGTGGCAACCAGGCCGGACCTCGCATAGGCTGTGAGCGCTGTGAGCAAGTACATGGCGAACCCTGGACCTGAGCACCAGAAGGCAGTGAAGCGGATCTTCCGCTACCTTGCTGGAACCATCAACATCGGCATCACGTACAACGACAACAACAACAACATCATCGGCTATACAGACGCAGATTGAGCTTCAAACCCTGAGGACTGCAAGTCCATCTCTGGACATGTGTTCCTCACGAATGGTTGGGGCCATCAGCTGGTGCAACAAGCGGTAGGTGGTCGTGGCCACCTCAAGCACGGACGCTGAGTACGTCTCTCTCAGCTTTGGAGCCAAGGAAGCAGTTTGGCTTCAGCGTCTCATGGAGGAGATGAGTGGGAGTGTAGCAGTTCCAGTTCTTGTGCGCGTTGACAACCAGAGCGCAATCGCACTCTCCAAGAATCCTGAGCAACATACACGCACCAAGCACATTGACATCGCATATCTCTTCATCAGGCGCATGGTACACGAGGGTACTATCAAGCTGGAGTTTACTCTAACAAACAAGCACGTCGCTGATTTCTACACCAAGCCAGTGACCCGTGAGAAATAGTTCTACATGAAGGCATGTGGACTCAGCCCACTCTGACTACGGCAAAGTGGGAGATTGTTGGGAAAGGGGTTATCCGGCTCAGTTTCAGGTCTACAAGAGCAAGTTCCAGGAAACTACTAGATGCCTGCTCCGATCGTCAATCCGACTTCAACATTAGAAAGATCAGGTGGCAAATTGTCTATGGTCAAAGTTTCAGGCCGATCCAACGGCTGGATTGGGAGATATGAATCTCAAAGTTTCTGTGGTCATCGACCGGCGGTACCTGGGTGACCATGGGTGATGGCTCCATGCTTTAGCCTGAGAAAAGAAAAAGGGCAAGAGGTCGAGGGTCAAGACCTGATGGGAGAAATATCCAAAAAGGTCCTAGATTCTTAGATTGCCTTGTCAGAGTATGCTGACTAGGAAAAAGGTACCTCTCCTTACTTTTTAGGTGAGGTGAGATCCTTGTGTGCTAGCCATGGACACATGGCGATTCTCCATGGGATTGTGGGTTATGTGACCGCTAGGAGTGTGCCATGAGAGCAGTTTCTAGCTCTCTAGGTCGTGTGTGATTGGTCAGCCTGATTGCTAGGCTGATTTCCTCTCTTGTGTGAGATTATGGACTCTAGTGTGTGAGCCTTAGCCTCCATGGCTAAGTGGCAAGGCTTGTGAGAGGGGTGATTTACCCAAGCTCTAGCTGTATATGTACTCCATCATTTTGAGTGATTCAACAACCATTCTTCAGCACAACTGATGCCCTTTCATTCCCACATGCTTGCTGCTCCAAAGCTCCTTCTCTCCTCCAGTTCCAACAACGCACGCCCTTGGCTTTCGACATGGTGTCCGATTGCACCTTGGCTTGTGACGCCTTCTCGGCTTCTTCTTCTACAAGGACTTCAGCTGGAGATTCATGCCTGGCAATGAGATCATGTACTTTGATCATAGTCGACATCACAATCTTGTCTTTCCTGAGTGTAAGAAATGCAGAAGTGTCAAAAACAGTGATGATTGTCAATGGTCTTTTTAGTAGACGGCTGAGGGTGTTCAGGCACATTTCCACTTGATGTTTCACGTTCAACAGTCAGTGAAGAACAGCAATGCAATATGCTTTTTAACCCTCGACCACCATCTGGTGTTGCTGGTTGATGTAGTCATTGTGCAGATCCAGTATCTTCTAGGTCCACTTGGCCTGGAACTCTAGTTCGTCGGGAGAGTGGAAGGGCGGTGCCTTGAGGCGGCATGATTTGGCTACTTTGCCAGCAGATTTGAGTGCAGCCAGGCTTTCTTGTGCGTGGTCTGCTGCTGAGATTGTTTTCGCAAACGATTCGGCAGTTTTCAGGATGAGGTCGGCCGCGTCGTTGAAAACCTTGGGCGGTTTGCCAATGTTGGTGCAGATCTCGATGGAGCCAACTAGGACTGAGAAGTCATCGTCGCTAGCATTTAGATATGTGTCCAGAGCACCAGCTGTCGATGGAGATGTGTTGTTTGGAGCCACGCCAGTGTTGTTTGAAGCCGTGTCAGTGTCACGGGCGGCTATGTTGACTGCCACAGTATTGATTGCTGCGGCACTGGCAGCATTGACCGAAGTTCTGACGGCAGTGATGCCAGGAGCGATTGTAGCACCGGCACTCATGTCGTTGGTGTTGGTGGTGGTTGCGATGTTGGCAGAGATAGCTGGTTGACGTGTGGCTGCTTACACTGTGTTGTTGAGAGCCGGAGTGATCGTAGCAGTTACGTTCACAGCAGTTGGATTGTTAGCAAAGAAGTTTAAGGTAGGGGTGGAAGTAGTGCTAGAAGGAGCTATTGCAACAGTCAGAAAAGTGTTCGCAAACGTGTTGGCGGTGGCAAGAAGGGCACCAAGAAGGATGCATGCAATAACTATGACCATTGGCCCAAGGAGTGTCCGGAGGAGGCGTAGGCCGGCGACAAAGGAGCCAAAGGCAAGAAGGCATTCTTAACACCACAAAGAACCACGACCTGAAGGGTGCCAATTGGCGGTGCCTTGACTCACATGCGGAGGAGCATAGCCAAGTCAAGAAGGTGGGGTTCCTCAACGACACCACGTCTGCCAAGTCCATGGTGGTCGCCAACGACAAGGTCAAACCTGCACCCAGTCAAGGTTATGTGGATGTCAAGGTGGTGGTTGGTGGTAAAAGGGTATAGTGTGTCATTCAAAATGTGCAACACGTCCATGGCTTGGCTATAATTTTGAGTGTGAGCCGCTTGACTGACAAGGGGTATGAAGTACTCTTTTGCAGGAAAGGTGCAGTGGTACAGATAAATGGTGGCGGCGAAGTCGTGCTTTAGGCAAATCACGAGGGAGGACTGTACACCGTTGATACAAAGGTCATTTCCTCAGGAGGAGTCATAGTAGATCCGCCAGTACGCGTCGTCAACCTTGCAAAAGGCGAGGGAGCAGACCTCCACCTATGTCATTGGCGGCTGGGGTACTCGTTCCCCGTAGTTGTGCAGAAGATGGTGAAGTACAACATGGTTCATGGCCTCAACATCACTCATGCAGTAAATACAATAGAAAATTCCACGGAGTACAAGTGCGAGCCTTGCATCGTGGACAAGGTGAAGTACAAGCAGTTTCAAGGACAGCAGCAGGCCAAAACCCCTCTCGAGGTTGTGCACAGTGATTTGTGTGGACTGATCAAGACATAGTCCATTTTGGGTGCACCGTACTTTGTCACCTTCATCGGCAATTGGAGAAAAAAAATTTACTTCTATTTCTTGAAGAAAAAAATCGAGGTTTTCGACCGGCTCCAAAAGTATGTCGCAGTGGTGGAGAGGCAAACTGGCTGGAGGATCAAAGTGCTATGCATCGTTAATGGCGGTGACTACGTGCGTTGCGGAGGAGGGCTGAAGTAGCAAGGGATTGAGTGGCTTCCGACCACTCCATACACGCTTCAATATAATGGCATGGCGGAGCGTGGAATTCAGACGCTGCTCGGAATGGCGCGGATGATGCTCGTGGATGCTAACCTCCTACGGAACCTGTGGTCCGAGACCGTGAGCACGGCTTGCTACATCACCAACCTCATCCTAGTGGTAGTGCTGAAGCGGAAGGGCAGGTGGAAGGTGCAATAGGAGGCATGGGGCGGGTGTTCGAACTGGAGGAGAGAGGGAGCCTTGGAGCAACGATCATGTGGGACTGAAAGGGCATCAGTTGTGCTGAAGAATGATTGTTGAATCACTCAAAATGATGGAGTACATACAGAGCTAGAGCTTGGGCAAGTCAGCCCTCTCACAAGCCACACCACTTAGCCATGGAGGCCAAGGCTCACACACTAGAGTCCATAATCTCACACAAGAGAGGAAATCAGCCTAGCAATTAGGCTGACCATTCACACATGACCTAGAGAGTTAGAAAATGCTCTCATGGCATACTCCTAGTGGTCACACAACCCACAATCCCATGGAGAATCGCCATGTGCTCATGGCTAGCACACAAGGATCTCACCTCACCTAAAAAATAAGGAGAGGTACCTTTTTCCTAGTCAGCACACTCTGACAAGGCAATCCAAGATCTTATGACCTTTTTGGATATTTCTTCCATCAGGTCTTGACCCTGGACCTCTTGCCCTTTTCCTTTTCTCAGGCCAAGGCATGGAGCCATCGCCCATGGTCACCCAGACACCGGCGGTCCATGACCCCAGAAACTGCGAAAATTCATATCTCTCAATCCGACCGTTGGATCGGCCAGAAACTTGGATCCTAGATAATTTGCTACCTGATCTTTCGGATCAACGATGAGCTTAGGCATCTGGTAGTTTCCTGGAACTTGCTCCAGTGGACCTGAAACTAAGCGGGATGGCTCCTTTTCCAACAGCGGACACACACCAAGCATGGTACACCTGAAGGCATTCAGGTGGAAGGTGCACACGTTGGTGCAGGATGGACAAAGAAAAGACTCTAAACTGTACCCGCTTGTAAAGACATACATGTTTTTAGGTACGAGAGTACATTCAAGGTGTACCGCCTCTTATACCAAGAAACGCAAGACAGCATCACCAGCCCAGACGTCACGTTTAATGAGAAGCAAAGCTATTGTAGAAGAAGCAAAACCATCAATGCAGTACACTCACCAAAGCGGGAGGAGTGGCTCCAACTCCTTGAGCATGAGGAGGAGCCGGCGTCTACAGAGGTTGATGACGGATCTTTGGAGAAGAACAATACTCAAGCGTAGCAGGACAATATAGCAGGTGCAAGTATCGCTAGAGCACAGGACGGAGGAGCCGACATAGGGAAGCCTACAGCTGAGGACAACGTTGTAGCAGGATAACAGCAGGACTAGCAGCCAACGTCACCAAGGTCGTAGTATCATACCCGAAGGTAGCGGAATGCGGCAAAGCGGTACAACACAAAGACGGACCGCTGGGTGGGCATGGCGTAGTACATGATGGGAGCTGCAACAGAGCCGACGACCGTGTAAGAGGCACTTGCACAGCCTGACAGGCAACAGTGGGGAGAAGTTATATCCCTTGTTAAGAACCGTGCTTGGGAGCTGGTATTTTGGCTTCAGGGGATGAAGGTGATCAGCTCTAAATGGGTGTTCAAGATGAAGTTCACCAAGGACAACAAGGTGAAGAAGTATAAGGCGTGCCTGGTGACAAAGGGATACGCGAAGTGGAAAGGTGAACCTTTCAACAGGATGTTTGCATCCGTCACCAAATTCACAAGCATCTAGACAATCCTTGTGGTGGAAGTTGCAAAGGACAAGGAGATCTTGCAGTTTGAGACTTTCCATAGCAGAAGTTCAATATGACGCAAAAGATGGAGTCCCTACCTATGCAAACATACATGGGTGGTCCTGGGTTTGGGTTTTGGTAGTTGGATTTTGAGAGTCTCCGCTGCACAGGTATCTGCTTGAGCTTATGAAGGGCACGGAGGTTCAAGGTGCAAGTGTAACGGACCAGGGGAAGACGGAATTTGCTAACAAGAACACGAAGGTGCTGATGCTCCAACTGTCAGCACTGCAGAATCCCAATGGGACTTTATCTGTGCTTTGGCGGCATACGCATGGAAGAAGCTCTTCTCCATCCACCAATTAACATTCCTTGTAAACAAGATCATCACAATACAGCGACTCTTGACAGTGAGGATTCAGGAGGGTGAGGACATCATTTCCGCTAGGCAATAGATCGAGTCTCCTTCCTTACAGTGGAGTAATGTGGGGTGGAAGATTAACAGGAATGTGTAGGTGATGGCACTGTTCATGGCTCTATCCAATAGTTGGAGCCCTCTCATCACCGTATAGGGCGGTTAAGAGGAGGATAAACTCTCCCATGGCGTAGTCGATGATTACATCCACAACGAGGTGCGCCGTCAGAACGGTGGCGAGACCTGCTGATCTTCAACTGCCTTTGTCACCAAAACGCAGGGTGGTAGCAACAGCGACAAGCGAGGTGGCGGTAAAGGCGGTGGTAAGAAGGATGCCAAGAAGGGTGTGTTCCATAAGTGTGGAAAGGAGGGCCATTGGGGTCTCAACTACACCACGTCTGCCAATTCCATGGTGGTCACGAACGACATGATTGAACCTCCGGCCAGCCAAGGTTATGTGGACGTGGAGGTGGTGGTTGGTGGTAAGAGGGTGGAGCGTCTCATTCAAAACGTACAGCACGTCCATGGCCTTGCTGAAGTTTTGAGTGTGAATCACTTGGCAGACAAGGGATATAAAGTGCTTTACCACATGAAAGGTGTAGTGGTCCAGATGGGCGGTGTCGGCAAGGTTGTGCTTAAGGCAAAACGCGAGCGAGGACTCTACATTGTTGACACAAAGGTCAACCCCTTAGAAGCAGATGTAGTAGACCCACCAGCACATGTTCTCAACCTCGTAAAAGGTGGAGGAGCAGACGTACAGTTGTGGCATCGGTGGCTGGGGCACTCCTTGCCCGTATCTGTATACCAGATGGCAAAGTACGACGTGGTTTGTGGCCTCAACATCACCGATACAACAAACACAGTAGAAGATTCCACGGAGTACAAATGCAAGCCCTCTATCGTGGAAAAGACAAAGCACAAGCCGTTTGAAGACGGACAGTAGCGGGCCAAAAACCTGCTTGAGGTCGTGTATAATGATTTGTGCAGACTGATCAAGACACCGTCCATTGGGGGCGCGCTGTAGTTTGTCACCTTCATTGATAATTGCAGCAAAACATCTATTTCTACAACCTGAAGTAGAAAATCGAGGTGTTGGACCGGCTCCATAAGTACGTCGCAGCGATGGAGAGGCAAACTGGCTGCATGGTCAGAGTGCTACACAGCTTCAATGGCGGTGAGTACGTGGGTTGCCAAGGGTGGTTAAAGGAGCAGGGAACTGAGTGGCGGCTGACCACTCTGTTCACGCCTCAATCTAATGGCATGGTAAAGCATGTGAATCAGACGCTACTCGGAATGGAGTAGACAATGCTCGTGGACGCTAACCTGCCACGGAGCCTGTGGGCCGAGACCATGAGTACGGTGTACTACATCACCAACCTCACTCCAACGGTAGTGCGTAACGGGAAGGGCAGCTGGAAGACATCGCAAGAGGTGTGGAGCGGGCACAAACCAAGCATGACGTGCTTGAATGCATTTGGGTGCAAGGCGCACGCGTTGGTGCAGGCTGCACAAAGAAGAGACTCCAAACTGGACCCGCATGTAAAGGCGTACGCGCTCGATGCGTATGAGACTGTGTTCAAGGCGAACCGCCTCTTTGACCAACAAATGCAGGACATCATCACCAGCTGTGACATCACGTTTGATGAGCAGCAAAGCTACTATAGCAGTAGTAACACTATTGAGGTAATGCACTCACCAAAGCAGGGGAAGTGGTTCCAACTCCTTGAGCATGAGGAGGAGTCGGCGGCTATAGAGGTCGATGACGGGTCTTCGGAGATTGACAATGTTTAAGCACAACTGGAAAATACCATAGGTGCAGGTGCCACTAAAGCACAAGACATAGCAGCCAACGTAGCAAAGCCCGCGGCTAAGGACAACGTTTTAGCAGGACCAACAGCCGACATTGCCAAGGTTGTCGTACCTTAGCCGAAGGCAATAGAATGCGGTAAAGTGGTACGACGCAAGCAGAGGCCGCTGGATTGGCATGGCGCGTTGCATGATGGCAGCCACAACGGAGCCAACGACCATGCAAGAGGCACTTGTACGGCCTAACAGGCAGCAGTGGAGCGAAGTTATAAAATCTGAACTTGCGTCCCTTGGTGAGAAGGGCACTAAGGAGCTGGTGGATTAGCCTGAGGGGATGAAGGTGATCAGCTCTAAGAGGGTGTTCAAGATGAAGCTCACCAAGGACATGAAGGTAAAGAAGTATAAGGCCCGACCGGTGGCAAAGGGGTACGTGCAGCATTGAAGTGAACCTTACGACAAGACGTTTGCATCCATTACCAAGTTCACAAGAATCCATATGATCCTTGCAGTGGCAGCCGCAAAGGAGAAGGAGATTAACCAAAATAGATGTCAAAACGACATTCCTGAATAACATCATCAACAAAGAGATCTACCTTGAGGTGCCAGAGGAGGTGGATGTGCCGAAGGAGGTGGATGCGCCGGAGGGCAAGGTGTGCAAGTTGCGGAAGGCCTTGTATGGGCTAAAACAGGTGCCTAGGTACAGATTCCAGCATATGGACAGCGGAGCTCGGCCTCAAGCGCTGTGAGTCAAACTATAACTGTGCGTGCGGTGCAACAAGGAACTCCATCAGATTCTTGCACTCTACGTGGACGTAGGATTACTTTGTAGTAGCGGAATGAGTAGCTGAGTAGCAGATTTAAGATGAAAGACATGGAAGCGGTAGAGTACTACCTGAGTGTGAGCATCACGCAAAACCGGAGGCCGCGCCTGCTTGAGCTAGGCCACGCCAAGTACGTGGGTGTGGTCCTAAAATGGTACGGCATGGAGAACTACAAACCAGTGGGTAGTCCGGTCTCCACCAGTTGTGAGCTGAGTGCGGTGATGGCACCCCAAACTAAAAAGGAGGAGGACATGGCGGAGGTACCCTACCAATTTGTGGTGGCAGCCTGATGTATGCCATGGTGACGACGTAGCCAGACTTGGCCTACGTGGTGGATCATGTTAGGAGGTACGTGGCCAACCCTAAGCGACTACACTGGATGGCTGTGAAGTGCATCCTCCAATTCGTGCAGGCAATGCGACACACGTGCCTGAAGTAAGATGGAAAGGGGAGGTCATACACCTTGTGGCTGTTCTACTACACTGACACGGACTATGTCGACGATGTGGTCAAGAGGAGGTCCACTTCTAGCTATGCATTCTTCCTCGCAAGTGTAGTAGTCTCGTGGTGAAGGAGGAAGCAGGACTGTATCGCCACCTCTAGAGTAGAGGCCAAGTGTATCGCTTTGGCTGAGGCGGTCAAGCAAGTTGTGACTCCGGAGATTGCTGGAGGAGCTCAGCGTGCGGTAGAAGGAGCCTACAGTGGTTTACGAGGACAATACCAGCTCCATCTTGCTGACCAAGAACGCGACACAGCACAGGAGGATGAAGCACATCGACATGCACTAAAGCTACGTGCGCGACATGGTTGAGAAGAGATAAATTATGATGCATAATTGTTGCACGAAGCACATACTCGTAGATTCCTTGACCAAGGCGTAGCCCCACGATTGGCATGTCATCAGCCTTGTAGGGATTGGGTTGACTAGTTGTGAAGGGCTTGCAGGCACAGGAGCGGGTAAGCGAGAGTGAGAATGAGGCATCAGACATAGAAGTTGCACGGGAGAGGTTGTCAAAAAGTGCCCCTTGTATGGATTTTGTTTGCCATTTTGCCTTGTTGAGACCTCGCGAGAAGGTCCCCAACCTCTGCCCGATCGCCTATGAAGACATGCGCAATACCTTGACAAGGCCTCGCAACAAGGCTCCAAGGTTGTCGTTGGAGGGAAGACAAAATCCATGTGATCGTACTCCGCCTCACATCGCCACCATCCATATTTGTTCTCCTTCATCCTCACCGCATCCTTGAGTGGCACTCCCGGCCGCTCTACCGACCTCCTCCTCAGACTCGTCCACTGTCGGTCGGTGATGAACACATCCGTCACGAGTGTGTGACCTGTGACTGGGTCAAAGCATGTCATATCCGGACGCCCCTCGTGTAGCAAGCCTTTGTGCTTGGCAGTCACCCCGTCCATCCTGCTCTCACGTACCACTGCTGCCAACTCTCTCATAACTGCATCATGGATCGCCTTCGTGATCCCTTCTTGGACATATCAGATAGTATGTTGAGCTACGCATGGGTGTATAGGGCTCCTTTCTGCACACGTGCACGCTGGCGTATGGCATAGGTGTGCAATGGAGAGCTCAAGGTGAAAATTGTACGCTACTCTATATTCCTCCCGTGCCATGTACAGCCGGTCGGTGATGGACTTGGAATGTGCCAATAACCAGTCCCTGTTGTACTCCCTTTATACCATCGTGAGCCACTGCAACTGTGGAAGTGCCTCCTCTCCTCCCAACTCTACTGCCACCATTGATTAAAGCTCCCCTAGCTGCCAGTTCTGAAATGTGTCACACAATTCCTGGAAGAGGCTCTTGGGGCTCCCCAGCTCACACTTTGCCCATTGTGGAATCTTTGCTATTACTACATCTGGGAACCCCTGTAATGTCCTCTCTTACAGATCTACAAAATTCCCCCTCGTCCATGGTCTTTGTCCTCCTCCCTCTCCCTCTCCGCTCTCCTTGTGGCCTCATAGATAGAGGAGGTGTCTCACAGCATGCCAAGAGTAGACGTGGCTACATACAAACAAGAGGAGGGTGAGGTCCCCCACACCCGTAAAGCCCAGTCCACCCATCCTAATTGGAAGGCGAGCCTGCTGCTTAGCATGGACTACTTCCTGCCGCTTGTTGATCCCTTGCACCTTGTCCAGTCCAAATAGCCAACGTATGCCAGCCCCCACCTTCTTGTCAAACCGCTGTAATCGGCTGGTCCACCACTCTGACAAGGGCGTCAGCCGCGTGAGATGCTGAAGCCTACGATTGGTACACTCCTTGAAGATGCTGAACGCGGCGTGGGCCTCACGCATGTTGAAAAGCATCTCCAATATCTCCTCCACCTCGTGTATTACTACATCCAGACCCTCTTAATAGAAATCCTCTGTCCCGATCAAACTCCCCAGAATCACCATCCCCTATATCGATTGTGGGAACTCCACAATGCCCCCCGGAGCCTGTATAACCATCGCCGATAGGTACAACCAGCATTTGTGAGACTGGACCTCCATCCCCATCCCAGCCAGTCCCCTCTGCATCGCTATGAATGGCACCTCCAGCTCCTGCACTTGGTCCACAAGGTATGTGTTGTCGAAGTACGCGAGCACCTGTCTTGTCCCTCCCATTCCTGCCATTTGCTGCCTCTAGTACGTCCTGTCAAAATGATGAAATCAACACTCACATAATCCCTCAAATATCTGAGCTCTCAATAAGGTTCATATTCCACACCTAACCAATACGAACCACCTCACCAACAGATTGTCGGTCACGATCGAGGACCGAGAGGCGATTTGCCCCTAATAACCACAACCACGTCGCAATTGCATACGGCTAGGGGAAAAAAGCCGTTGCTTTGATTTTTTTCCTGTTTTGCTATACAGTACCGAGGATGTTCATTTCCTCGAGATTAAATCAGAACAGTTCTCTCCAACCTATTTGCCTTTGGTTCTGCAACGTCACCTTCGTGTCTTCGCTTTGATCGCTCCTTGCTCATTCTTCACTCGCCATCCACTCAGCTCCAGAATTTTTGCTTCGTCATCCATGATTCTTTGCTCAGCTCTCACTCTTCTCACTCACACCATTCCTCTGGTGAACCTCGCTACAACTCTCTTATCAACCATATGTCTACCTTATTGCTCTACCTCTGCCTGAGACTCCTTCCTGTGTATTTTGTGATGAACTCCCTATGCTCCTCATTGTTTTCGTCAGCATATTCATGACTTTCAAATTTTTGTGCTCATTTCTGACTTTGCGGTTACTTCCGCCACTCACCTCCCTCTTTTGACATGGTATCAGAGAAATAGGTCACATTGCCTAGTTCCTCTTGACCACATCATTTCCTCCTCGTTTCAGCCACTCCTGTTCTGTACCCTTTAATTGATGTCAGTAGCATCGGTTCGACTACTTTCCAAAGTTGTGGTGGTCTCTCGTTATCAAGACAAAGCCCTTCGTCCATCCTATGTCCATGGCAACGTCCAACAACTCTCCATGATCAAGAGCTTCAAGCTGCTCTCATGACGCCTCCTGCTGCCAGCTTCCTCAAAGCTCAAAGCTTCCTATTACTCGCGACCTTGTCTTCCCACAATGCCTTTGCCATTGTATCTTCTTCTAGCCGCCACCTCCATTATGACCATCTACATCAGCATCATATGCTGCCTTCTCCTCCCCTGTCCCACATTATCTTCTCAAGGTGGCTTCTTGCACCACTCTTCCACGTCCTCAGTAGCATAAGAGCTCTAAGTGCCATCAAGATATCGGACACCACGAGTCTTCTTGCCTGTCGGTCTCGACCAACTAGGGGCACAAGATGTCACTCTCTTGGCATCAGACGATCTCTCTACTATATCAGCTTGTCGCCCTTCTTCTCGTTAGGCTCTTGTTTTCTATCAGAGTCTTCCTTTTATCGGCAATCAACTTTGTCCTCATCTTCCTTATCAGCATCTGCCATTCAAGCCTTCTTTCCTACCACTTCACCTCTTCTTTTCTTCTCCGCAGCATCATCCACCTGCATCAGCCTCTGCTTCAACATCTGTCTTCCTTTGTCCTTCATCAACATGAGCATCCTCATCATCCTTATCATTCCCGAGCACACGTGGTTCCATACTTGCACCCGTTTCCCTCATAAATCTAACATCCATCAGTCCTCGTCATTTCTTGCTCAGCACAAGGAACTGCCCAGTCAAACCACCAACAGCGCACGCGGCTGTTCCTGTGCCTTGATTTTATCAGCCCTTTGCCCTCTCGTCATCAACAATCAGCGGCATTTATGGCCATGAAAAGGATCTGCACGATCTCACTGCCTGCTTTGTAGCAGCCTAAACCCAAGCCAGCAACAAATTTCTCCGGTGCATTGCCTCTTGCCTTCCCCTTGCCACATCTCTACCCCTCTTCATTCAGCCACATACATGGTTCTACCCTTGCGTCCAAAAATAACATTATCATCAGCAATACTCCTCCGCTATCATGAGCATTCTCAGCATCTATGACTGCACACGTGGCTTGCCCCTGCGTCTTGTTCATCACTCTTCTGCATGTATCCATGTAAATCATCCTCTACTCCACACCTAGAGCTGCCCGGTGGAACTGTCATTCTTGTGGCGGATGCACCCGCATTGATTCATCATCAGTACATGTGGTTCCAGCCTTGCGCTCAACCATGAACATTCAAGCCTCCGTCATTTCATCATCATCCATCATCTGCACTTGCATTTGGATCTGCCCTGTAAACCCCCAATCTCGCGGTAACCTGCATCCACGCCACTCCTTAGTAGCAGCAAGACTCCCTCTTGCAAGAGTATCGGACACCGCAAGTGTTCCGGCTCGGGGAATAAGCCATCACTCCTCCTGCAACAGTGGTTGCTCCTACTTCCTGAGTATCTCCTTTTCTCGTACGTGGGCTCAACACTCTCGTCTTTCCTTTATCAATGCTTGTATTCATAGCAGAAGCTAGCCATCAAGGACACAGTTAAGCACCACTCGAACCGGACACCCCCTGTCTCCATGCTTGATCAAGCTAACTAGTAGAACAAGCCGTTGTAGCAGTGGTCGTGACCGCTTGAGAATTCCTATGCTTCCCTCTACTCCCTCCTGGACTCAGACATGTTACTGTCGCAGACTCCTCGTTGAGTGTGGCGTTGTGGCAGCACCCTCCACTCCTACAACCCCAGCATCCAGTACTATTACCATCTTCTTCATCATCATCATCACCTTCTAAGGGATAATGCCTAGGAGAATGAGATGTCAGCTGCATCCCCTTGGAACAGCATCCTCATGAAGGCCCTCACCTCAGGATGCCTTGATGAATCAATGGTTCCTCTCGGCACTCCCTACACTAGATCAACCTATGAGTAACATCACATCCACTATCCTTCTTTGTATTCAAGCATCAATGAAGCCAATCTACTTCATTGATTATTCCACACCTAGCAAGGCACTGACTTACATTATTACTCATCTCTTAGACTCCTAGAGGACTCCCCCCAACTGCAGAGAAAGAGAGATAATACTATAAACTACCAGAAATGGAAGGTTGAACTTTTGCTCAATCTAGGATGACTCCAATTCCCCAAGTTCAATCTCCGATAGGTTCTCCTCAGTCTCCTCAACTCAATATCTCTTCTTGGTATGAATTAGGTAGAAGCACTTCGAAAGGAGGCAATCATCCTCACCACTCATCACTTCCTATATACACTTATCTGAAAACCACACAAAGAATTCTAAAGGACCTGGTGATCCCTGTATCGGACTTGTATACCATGTTCTCTCCAGTGTTGAATTCAGAGGGGCCGTTAGAATGGTGAAGTCAACATTGACATAATCCCTTGGATAATCTGAGCTCTCAATAACGTTCAGGTTCCGTACCTAGCCGACACGGACCACCTCGCCAACGGATTGTCAGTCACGATCGAGGATCAATAGGTTAGCCGCCCCTAGTAATCGCGACCATGTTGCAATCCCGTCCAGCTAGCAAAAAGAAGTCGTTGCTTTGGTTTTTTATCCTTTTGCTGTATATTATCGAGGATGTTCATTCCCTCGATGTTAGTCTAGAAGAGTTCCCTCCATCCTGTTCACCTTTGGTTCTGTGGCTTTGCCGCCGTGTCTTCCCTCTGCTCGCTCCTCACTCAATCTCCACTTCCCATCCACTCTCAACACCTGACGTTTCCTTGTTGACCTGATATGCCCCTTGTCCATTGCTGATATTTAGACAGGCACTGGACAGACTAGGCATACAGTGCTCCCTTTGAGTAAGTCCCCTAAGTCTGGTCCAGATACACAAGGCATGCACTGCTCCTTTTGAGCTAGTCCCCTTGGTCTAATCTGGATAGTATTGCCAGAAAACACTACCTAGGACAACTCCTTGTGGCTTAGATGTTCCAGAGTTAGTCTCTGGATCGAGAGGCCATTGGGTCAAATCCCAGCCCGGTGACTAATTTTCTTTGTGACCAAAAGGGGGACAAGATGGTTCTAAGAGACATCTTAAACATTCCAAGGTCCTTCTTGGTGGTTGGTGCCACTTGGCGGTCACAGGGAGCGCCATGTAGGTAGGGGGGATGGCACAATCCAGATTGCTAAAAAAGTGGCTCATGTAAGGAGCTACTGCGTGCCTAGGCTAGAGGCTGGCTCTAGGACTATAAGAACCTGTCGGTTGCCTATCATTGAGTACAGTTCTTACCTTTGAGACTCCTCACAGAGTTGTCCACCAGAGGCAGAGACTAAAGAAGCATTGGTTGGTCTAAGCCCCAGGAGTTAGCTCCTCGCGCAAAAGTGACCAGGTGCTAAGGACACAGTGCAAGGAAGTAATTCCTATGAACTGCTCAGTGTGGTACCTTGGCTCTGAGGGTGATATGACCTCTTGGTTGCAATACCAAGAGCGGTCGGCAAAAACCATATTGAACCCGTTTTCTAGACCGTCGCCTCAGGCAGGTTGACAAAGGGTTATGGGCCCACACTGACTAGTTGTAAGGCACGCTTCTGCGCAATCTCTTGCCCTCTCTGTCTTGCAGCACGCATCAGCTCCATCAGCTCCATCGGCTCCATCTGCTCCATCAGCTCCAACAGTGAGTGCTGGCACTTAGCGAACAAGGGCCAAGGATAAGCTCTGCCCTTGGAGGTACGACCCTTGGGTCCTAATCAGGGTAAGCTCTTCCCTTGGAGGCACCACCCTGGGTTCGCTAGTGTGCGCTCCTCTGTTTACAGGTGATCAACGGCTAAGGGGTAAGCAACGGATCTGCACCTTCTAAACCGGTAGTAGACAACAACCTACATCAGCCTACATCAGCCTCAATAAAGTAGAGAAGCAGAAAAGCAGAGAAGCAGTATGACGACACCCTCGACGCTCACTCTCAAGCAGGTCAATGGTAGGATGTCAAAGTTCACCGGATTTGGTTTTCCCTTGTGGAGATGGAAATTTGAGATTGTCATATGGGTGCGTGGCTACTTGAAGATGTTCCTTGGAGAAGAGGTTGAGCCTTCAAAAACAGATCCTGGATATGAAGCGTGGAGTGTCAAAAATGACATGGCACTTAAAATTCTTGTGAAATCAGTGCATGAGTCATAGCATGTCCACATCCAAGGTATTACACATGCATCAAAGGCTTATGAGAAGCTTGCACATGTACACCAATCAACGGCTCTCGCAAATCGCCTCTTCATCCTTCAAAAGCTCATTTTGATGAGGGTGAACGAGGGAGAGTCGATTCCGGACTTCCTATTGTAGTTTGAAGGACTAGTGTAGCAAGTGACCCAAATGAACAGGGAAATCGACACCAACATGCAGGCCATGAACCTCCTCATGGCGCTACCTGAAAGCTGGGGTCCTCTAATCACCATCTTTGGTGGTTGTAAGGAGGAGGATTTGACGTATGAGGCAGTGTCCGAGTACCTACGCAACGAGGCCATATGTCGCAGTAGTAGTGAGGCTAATATTTCAGCCTATGCTGCACAGTACGGTGGTCATGGCAGCAATTCCTCTCCTGGTCAGAGCAGCAGCGGAAGCGGTGGCAGTGGAGGAAAAGGCAATGGTGGCGGTGGAAAGAGTTCAAAGCGTCCTAGGAAGTGCCATAACTGTGGCAAGCCTGAGCATTGGGCACGGGAGTGCAGGGCTCCCAAGAAGGAAGATGGAGATCATGGTGGTAGATATGAGGGCAAAGGAAAGGGTAAGAAGGAGTTGACGAACATGATGGCTGAGAGCTTACCGACAACCAAGGGAGCGGCACTGCTCAAGCGTGGAGCCTACAGGCTCGACTCTGGCACAAACCACCACTCTTCAAGGGAGAAGGATGGGTTCATCTCCATTGGGGATACTGAAAGTCGCTTGAGGTGTGCCAACGGCAGCCTTGTCCATGCGCAAGGCGAGGGAGATAAGTTGATCAGCATCAACGTGAACGGTGCTGAAAAAGACTTGAAGCTGGAGAACGTCGTTTATATGCCGTCTTTTGCCGCAAACCTCTTGTCAGTGTCCAGAATCACGGACCACGACATGACGGTCGTCTTCACGGAGGCGGAGGCCGTGATTGTCCAGAACAAGGACATCAAGACTCCTATCCCAAGGAGAATCTTGTCGCACAGGTCCCAAGAGTTGATGGGCTCTACGTGCTGTAGACCAAACCCCTTGAGAGTACAAATGAGGGATATGTGGCGGTGGAAGAACCCAAGTCTCGAAAGCCTGATGTTGTACCACAAGCCGTCACCATGGCGGCCAACTCCACCAACACAGATGTTGAGCTGTGGCACAGGCGGTTGGGCCATGTGGCCGAAAGCACACTGCAAGCTATGCAGCAGCACGAAATGGTTCATGGGATGGAGGGATGCAAGGCCAATGATGAGGGAAAGTGCAAGAAGCTGTGTGAGCCATGCCTCCAAGGCAAGGAAAAGAGAAAACCCTTTGAGCGTAATGGGTAACGTGCGGCAATAATCTTGGACCTGATTCACTCTGATGTGTGTGGACCATTCCGTACCCCTTCGAATGGCGGCATCAAGTATTTCTTGACCTTCATCCATAACCACGGTCGCAAGATGTGGATCTACTTCCTCAAGACAAAGGGAGAAGTCAAGGAGAAGCTGCAAGAGTTTGTCGCGATGGTAGAGCGGCAGACAAGCAAGAAATTCAAGACACTGCGCACGGACAACAGTGGTGAGTACGAGGCGTGCAAAGGCTGGTTGAGCCAACACGGAATCAACCACCAGACCACCACGCCTTATACCCCCCAAAGTAATAGCGTTGCCGAGCGGATGAACCAGACTATCCTCGGCATGACACACAGCATGCTCTTCGACACTAAACTCCCACCTCGCTTCTGGGCTGAAGCTGCAAGAACTGCTTGCTACCTTGTGAATCTGACTCCGCCAGCCACGCTTGGAAGGTGTGGTAAGAAGCAGCAAGAGAAGAAGCTCAGGACACCACAAGAGGCTTGGTCAAGGAAGAAGCCAGACGCCTGACACTTGAGGGTGTTTTGATGTACTGTCTGGGCAAAAATCCAAGCACGAGAAGGAAGTGGCAAGCTGGATGCACGTGCTCGCAAGTGTGTAATGGCCGGATACGACACTGCACACAAGGCGTACATGTTGTGGAACCAAGCGGCTAGAAAGGTCATCAGGAGCCGAGATGTCGAGTTTGAAGAAACGACCCTCTGTAAGGGAGAGTTGCTGGATCCTTTCCATGCTCCCAAATCATAAGAGTGGGCTATGTTGCTCGAGTCAGGTGATCAGAAACCTGAGAACTGGCAGCTGGTGCCAATGAAGGATGGTGTTGCAGGGAGAGTGGCTATGCAGGCTGGCACAACGACGGACTCTGACACTAATTCTGAGTCGTCTGAGGCCTCTGAGTTAAACTCTGAGGCCGGTGGCTCCTCCTCAAAGAGCGGATCACTGACAGTGCAGGAACAACAAAAGCAACTAAGCCTTGAAGCACCACCAGCAACACTCCGGCATAGTACGTGCCAGAAGAAACCTCCGCCCAAGTACAATGCTGAGAGTGCGGAATGGACCGGACTCAGCTGGTCATGCTTCGCTCAGGGAGAGCCTGTGACCGTAACAGAGGCTATGAACATGCCAGATGCGGCCAAGTGGAAGGAGGCAGTGGATAGCAAACTCGCATCCATTGAAAGGAACGGAACATGGGTTCTGGTGGATAGGCCCCCAAATGCGCACGTCGTGGGGTCAAAGTGGGTACTCCGGAAAATGTTCAAGCAGGATGGTACTATTGACAAGTACAAGGCAAGAGTTGTGGCGAAGGGGTTTTCTCAGCGTGCAGGCTCAGAGTATGAGGAGACCTTCGCGCCTGTCGTCACCTTTGCCTCCATCAGATCCATGCTGGGCATCGCTACTGCAAAAGATCTGGAGGTCCATCAGATGGACGTCAAAAACAGCTTTCCTCTACGGGAAGCTAGACTAAGAAGTGCTGATGGAAGTACCCGAGGGAGTGAAAGCTCTAGAAGGCAAGGTTTGCAAATAGGTCAAAGCACTCTACGGGCTAAAACAGGCCCTAAGGATGTGGTACAAGGAGATGGACGGCTTCATGGCTGGGCTGACCTTCACGCACTGCCAGAATGACCCTAGTGTCTATGTGCAGGAGGATGAGTAAGGTTTGATGCTAGTTGCATTGTACATGGATGACCTGATCATCTGCTCGTCATCGGTCGAGCTGTTGAACAAGCTGAAGACGGATCTCAGCAACAGGTTCAAGATGAAGGACATGGGTACGCTCGAGTTCTACCTCGAGATAGCTGTCCACCGTAATCGAGCAGCAGGCACCATCGAGCTGTACCAGACCAAGTACATCATGGAGGTCCTCAAGCGCTACAACATGGAGGACTACAAGCCCATCAGCACATCCATGACAACAGACATCATGATCTCGTCCTCCATGAGCCCTAGCACAGAAGCAGAATGGCGTGAGATGGAGAACATTCCCTACCAGTCTGCTGTTGGCAACCTCATGTATGCCATGGTAGGAACACGCCCTGACATTTGCTATGTTGTGGGACAAGTGATCAGGTTTGTGGCCAATCCAGGGCCACAGCACTGGCAAGTAGTCAAGCGCATAATGCACTATCTACAGAGGACCCGACACATGGGACTCCAGTTTGGAGGCCAAGAGGGATCTCACCCGCTACGGCTGGTGTGCTACACAGACACCAACAAGGGAGGAAGAATCGATGACAGAAAGTCCACCTTGGGCTTTGTGTATCTCTTGAACAGTGGTGTAGTCTCTTGGGCAAGCAAAAAGCAAGACCGTGTCTCCCTCTCTACCGCTGAGGCAGAGTATATCGCTCTGTCAAAATCATGCAAGGAGACACAGTGGCTACGCAGTTTGCTTGCCGAGACGAAAGTGCCACAAACAGAGGCAACAAAGGTCCGCATGGACAACAAGAGCGCCATGAAAATGGCACAGGATGATGTCATCTCCCGGCGGACCAAGCACATCGACATCAGGTACCACTACTCACGCGACCTGGTCGCAAAGGTTATCGTGGACCTGGAATACGTGGAGACCAAGAAGATGCTCGCAGATTGCATGAAAAAGGTGCTGGACAGCGAATTGCACTGTGCAAGTACTCGAGGCATCGGTATGGTCAACACAACGGACGAAGACTGAGGCCAACACTGCTTGAGAGAGGAGAGATCTCATAGCTAATGGACCGAGGTGCAAGGGAGAGTTTGTTGACCTGATATGCCCCTTGTCCATTGCTGATATTTAGACAGGCACAGGACGGACTAGGCATGCACTGCTCCGTTCGAGTAAGTCCCCTAAGTCTGATCCAGATAGACAAGGCATGCACTGCTCCTTTGGAGCAAGTCCCCTTGGTCTAATCTGGATAGTATTGCCAGCAAACACTACCTAGGACAACTCCTTGTGGCTTAGATGTTCTAGAGTTAGTCTCTGGATCGAGAGGATATTGGGTCAAATCCCAGCCCAGTGACTCATTTTCTTTGTGACCAAAAGGGGGACAGGAAGATTCTAAGAGACATCTTAGAACATTCCAAGGTCCTTCTTGGTGGCTGGCACCACTTGGGGATCACAGGGAGCGCCATGTAGGCAGGGGGGATGACACAATCCAGATTGCCCCCAAAGTGGCTCATCCAAGGAGCCATTGCGCGCCTAGGCTAGAGGCTGGCTCTAGGACTATAAGAACGTGTCAGTTGCCTGTCATTGAGTACAGTTCTTACCTTTGAGACTCCTCACAGAGTTGTCCACCAGAGGTGGACACTAAAGAAGCACCGGTTGGTCTAAGCTCCAGGAGTTGGCTCCTCGCGCGAAAGTGACCAGGTACTAAGGACACAGTGCAAGGAAGTGATTCTTATGAACTGCTCAGTGTGGAACCTTGGCTCTGAGGGTGATATCACCTCTTGGTTGCAATACCAAGAGCGGTCGACGGGAACCATTGTATCGGAACCCGTTTTCTAGACCGTCGCCGCAGGCAGGTTGACATTCCTTCCGTTACCCATGATCCTTCACTGAGCTCTCATTCTTCTCACTCACACAATTCCTTCGGTCAACCTCACGACAACTCTGTCATCAACCACTTGTATACCTTATTTCTGTACCTCTGTCAGCATATTCATGTTTGGCCAATCGCTTTGCTTTGCTTGCCTCTACCCTCATTTTTGCTCCTCATCTCATTCCTCTGACACGTCTTGCTACACAAAAACATAGAGGAAGGGGTTGATAGGGTCTCCTTGTCACATCCCCTTCTCCAACTAGAGCACACATGGCTGGGACCCTCCCTGGCAGCATAAGTCAGAGGGCTGATTGTAAAAGAGGGCCAATGCTAAGAGAAATCACTCAAATCCCCTCACCCACACCGCCTCAAAGATGGCTGCTCGATCGAAAATGTTGTGTGTACTCTTTACGTCGATGCTCAACAGTTCCCACTCCACCAACTGGTCCATCTGCTTCATGATGGTTTGGACCACCGTGTCTCTCTCTCCCCCCCCCCCCCCCCCCCCCGCGGATACTTCCACTGCCTACTGCAGCGCTGCGGACACCCTCTCCATCTCGCTCCTCCCTGCTCTCGACATCCATCTCCATAACAGGCATGGAATCACCTCTCCCACTACAATCAAGCGCACAACACCATCAGGCCTTGCTAGCGCAATGAGCGTGCTTGCTGGAAGAAAGTCACGAGCTATGGAGAGAAGCCGTCCCAGGCATAGAGAGGCGAGTACCTACACCAACAGCCTTGTGAGTCGCTTGTCTCTCACCACGATCTGCTGAAGATGGTCCAGCATCAGACCTGATGGTCCATACATGTATGTGATGGAGAGAGATGCCTCTCTCCATAACTCCTCCCACTCTCCCTAGGGAAAATGGGTGGTCATTATTCTCACCCAGTCGGCATCTGAGTCACGCCGATGTTGTGGACGCGTCGTGAGGGTGAGGCTTGGCATCGCCTGGAGTAGTTAAGGTCCTGTAGTATCCATGGAGTGGGATATGCACCACACCAGGGACATTGTCACTACTGCTTGCACAGAATCCAACGCACTTGCCAGGATCCGTGAGTAGACAAAGGGGGGGAACACCTCTGCCCGATGCAGTTGGCTCCACTCTAGCCCCTCTCCCCACCGCCACAACAGCTCCGAACAGGACCACTGCTCTCCTCTCCCCTCGTATCTTATGTCGCCAGCTCCTAGTACTTGCCCGTGTCTATGGCCCTTGTCGACAACCTCTCCCTCCTCTTTGGACACCCCCTGGTGTTACCTCAGTCTGTCTCAATCCTCATCTTCCCCCGGTGGTGTCATCCTCCGCTCCCCCTCTGGTCTCTCTTATCGGGGATGTCATCACCCCTCTCTCACGGGCATGGTCCCTAGTGGTCTCTCTGGCTGGCTTTCCTGTCAGTGTTGTGCCTCCCCCATCGATCCTTGGTCCTACAATCTCATGTTGTTGTCATTTTCCGCTGCCCATGTCTACCATCCGACCCTGGCTCAGCTCTTTGTCCCCTCTACGGATCTTCAGACTCACTTCTCTCCCCTCTTCCCTCCTCTCGGGTGGTATTAGGGGAAACAGCTCTTAGAGGAACCGTCTTGTCTCTGTGACTATGCTCGCCCCTTCATCCTCCACGGCCTTGCGTCCATGGTCTGGGCTACGTCCCTCCCGTGACCCCACCAGTGACTCAATTTCCGCCCTTGTCCATCCTCCTCCCCTTGCTCGACCACCTGTCTACTCATCCCTTATCCGATCCCCATGTGAGGAGGAATCTCCCTCTTGGCTTTTCCTCCTCTCACGCTCTCGCTGGGCGTGCTGTCCTCACACTCACCGTATGTGATGTGCCTCCTTCTGTACTACCCGTCGCTCCTGGATCCTCCGCCACTCATCCTGCCATTTTTCGACTTCAAGGATATTCTCCGGGTCCATCAGCCCTACTCCTTGTCTCTGCCGCCCTACCAACCACTCCTGGCACTCTCGCACATCGTCGCTCCCGCCTCAACTCCTCGTGTCCCTCCCCACATGGTGGATCCCCGCTTTCTCTCCCATCACCCTTTCTTGGGCCCATTGCTTAGCTCCTTGGAGCCCTGACATCAAGCACCATTCCCTATGTTAGTATCCCTAGTGTCCACTCATCAAAAGCTTACTCTTGCCAATGAACCCACGTCCCATCCATGGACACCTTCACAGCGGGCCCTATTGTGGAGGCGTTGCTTTACTTCCTCCACCCTCTGCTCGCTCAGTGATATCACCGCCTCTGCCTAAAACGCTCGTCTCCTCTGCATGCCTCCCTCCCTCTGCTGTGATCAGTGGCTGGTCCTGTCCCAGGGTGTGTACCCCAGCTACGTCCATCCCTGGTGGGTGAGGTCCTATGATCTCTTCTCCCTGTCCCACTTGTTGGGTCTCTTCGTCTTCCTTATCTTTCTCCTCCTCCTCTTCCTCACCCACGGTCTCTCTTTGGCCCCCCTCCCATCTCCATCCATCGTCTCCATCCTAATCATCACCCCCTACACCTAATCCGCTTGCTTTGTACTTCCTCTCTCTGATCTCTTCGCTCCCCATAGTGCCATGGTCTCACGTGTCTTGCATTGAGGTAGAACTTGAGAGAAGGCAAAGTGAGTGAGGACAAGCGCATTGTAACCAGAGCTGAGGCAGAGGCTGAGGATGCCTTCGCAGCCAGCATTGGTCAGGGCGTCCTTGCTTAATTCCTCTCCTACCTTCTCCCCCTTCCCAACCCCACTCTCCTCGGCCGACTGCGGTGCGACTCCCTCTTCTCATGTGCCTGTGGGTCCCGCTCCCAGTCCCCAGTCTGACCAACCGCCCTCGTTGTCAACTCTTTCTAGTCGACCCCCTCGGCCATCTCCATGTCGTCACACTGTGCTATGCCTCATCCCTCCAATTGTGCTTCTCTGTCCTCCAAATCCTGACTCGTGTGGTTACTTCTCTCCGTCAGTATCCACTGTACTGTCAAGGCCCCCGCACCTTCCCCGAATCCTCTTTGCCGCTCATCAAGTACACCTAGTGTCACTTTGTATGAATTCTTACATTCCCTCACAACCTCCCGTCGCACTCGCTCGTCCTCCCGCCAGTCATACTCTCTCCCCCTTGCCAGGACTGTGAATACTACCTGCACCTCACGCATAGCCTCATATGCCTCTTGCACGTGTGATTCTGAAACTACATATGCCACTTGGATCTGCCACAGCTCCTGCTAAAGGGCATCGGTCTAAATTCTAGAGGGTGGTGAAGTCGCCATCCACGACCTCGTTGTAGCAAAGGAACAGCCCTTAGATCCTGTCTCTATTGTCCTCTTGCATCGCCCGCATACCGAGACCACCTCCTCCCAAAAGGTTTGCGCCATCTCCATCCATCCCAATTGGTGGCGGTGACCCTCATGTTGGGTTGGGTTTTTCGGACTTCTTCCTTCTACTCCCCTTCGTCCCTTATCCGTCCTCCTTTCCTTCCTCCATTACTGGTATATCCTCTTGGGACCCCTCTCGATAGGCTCAAGCTCCTCCATCTCAACCTGTATCCTTGTCTCTTTTTTTCGCTTGCCTGCTTGCCTTTCCCCTTCCCCTTTCTACTCCTGACCGGCTGCCATGCATCCCTGGTCCCATCCTCCATGACGTGGTCCTACCACTCTTCAGTCTCAGCCGGTGCCCCGCTGGCCTCTATTCCCCCTATCTCTCCCTTGTTCTCTTTCCTCCTTGTTATATCCTCCCCCCTCCATCCTCCTCGCCTTGACTCCCCTACGTTATCTTTTCTCAGTCTGTCTCCATGCACGTCGTCGTCGTCGTCGTGATCTTGGGATCCTTCTCCACACTCCTACTGTGGCCCTCACCTCCCGTCTATAGTTTCCAGTGATGTCTGCTATCGTGCCTTGTTAACCGCCCATCGTCTTGCCCTCTCCTGCTGCACTACTCGGATCTCTACCTGTTTCTTTTTCCAACTCCATGGCCCTTCCACAGTTCTCTTGTTTCTGCTGCGGGCTGGCCGTAGTGGTGGTTTTAGTTGTTCAATCCCCTTGAATTCGACTGCATGGTCTTGTAACGGCGGGGTTGTGGGTGGTTGGAGGGGGTTTCTTTTGTCGGAGGCATTAGTGGTGAGACAAAGAGTCTTTTGGGGTTCTTTGGAATGCGTTTTCCCGCTCTTGTAATTTTTTTGGATGTTTTGGTGTAATGTTTGGGGCCGATGGTGCTGTTTTTAATGAGGAAGGGTATTCCAGTAATACCCAATTCCCTGGGTATTCGAGAAATACCCCCTCTGGATATTTGAGGAAATTCCCTCCTTGGTGGGTGGATCGTGAAAAGCCTGGGCCCCCTCTCGTGATGAGGAGGGACTCCTCTTGTGGAAGTGAGAGAGGATCCCCTCCCCCTCCTTGGCCTGCCGATGGTGGCGATCGACGGCCCAAGGGGATTGCCTCCTAGGCCGTCGATTGCTGCCATACCGCCCCCCTGGGCACTTCTCCCCTACTCCTCCGTTGTCTGCCATTTGTTGGCTGGAAATTGAGCCTCGCTCCTGCCGGCCGCCTTACGCTTGTCCCCCAATGACCACCTCCCACCCCATCCCTCCCAATCGAGGGATTTGGACTAGGAGTGGAGGGAGAGGGGATGGCGGCGGACCCCCCTCCCCCATTGCTGCCTATTGCATGGCGTCTCCCAGCCGGCACGTGTGGGGAGGCAGCGCGTTGTGGGTGGTACCCAACTCTCGCCACCCGACGAGGCTCGTCGCCTCCCCTTCCTCCCTTTTTCTCCCCACTCTCGCCACATCGCAGGGCAGGAGTGGGCCCGTTGGACAGCTCCCGCTGAGGGCTTTCCGATGTGTCCGCTCTTGCTAGGAATGGGGTACCATGGAGGCAGAGCGAGCTTGCCATGACTCGTTGGAAATACTAGTGCCAGTATTCTGCCGGGGTTTCTTTCTGCTCGCTCCATTTGTGTGCCACATGGCGGAGTCGGAGTGGGCCTGGTGTGGAGCCTTCTCCAAGGGCTATCCGCTGGAACCGCGCTCGAAATGGTACCTTGTACTGTCCGGTAGGTGTTGGTCATGTGGACTGGTTGATGACATGGCGTGTGTAGCCGTTGAGGCAACGTGGCAAAGACCGGTTCGCCGGGACCATGGGGGCCTGCTGTGAGGTGGGCTCGGAATCTGGGCTCTCTAGGACCACCCCCTTTGGAAGCCCCTTGATAGTATCCTATGATTCTGCCGCCTACGCCTCCATTACAAGATCGATAGATAGATATATCAATCTCATTCAATGAACAGTGAGTTTAAATGTGACATGCCAGATGGATAGATAGATAGATAGATAGATAGATAGATAGATAGATAGATAGATAGATAGATAGATAGATAGATAGATAGATAGATAGATAGATAGATAGATAGATAGATAGATATATAGATAGATAGATAGATAGATAGATAGATAGATAGATGGATAGGTAGATAGATAGAAAGATAGATAGATAGATAGATACATACATACATACATACATATATAGATCCATATATAAATAGATAGATAGATAGATAGATAGATAGATAGATAGATAGATAGATAGATAGATAGATAGATAGATAGATAGATAGATAGATAGATAGATAGATGGATAGATAGATAGATAGATAGATAGATAGA